>CAXIPT010000066.1:0-20000 GCA_964030475.1 Tethya wilhelma
CGGAACTGAGCCATGCAATGACCGGAGAGACCACAATTAGAGGGGCTGAAACTGACTACCAAAAGGGAGCATATAGCTGACTGCTGGCTCTTATCTATATTTAGTACTAGCACATACAACTGCCTGTCAGTTCTTGAACAACTAGCAATTGGATCTTGCTGCTCAGTCATACTTCATTTGTCCATGATTTGTCCCACATCAGGCCTGGTTAATAAATATTCAGCTTTCATTTTATGTGTGTTGTATAGCTGAAGTAACATCAATTATTGATGAACTTTAGTTGTTTGCTACATAGCAATGATAATGGCTCGCCCCTTTGATGTTCAACATCGTCACTAGTTATCATATTATAAGCAAAGTTGTGTGTGTCCGTGTGTGTCCGTGTGTGTGTGTGTGTGTGTATAATGGAAGGTCACCGGAAGTGATGCGACCTCGAGCTAAAATGCTACTTTTTCTCTGGACTGTGAAAATTTCAAACTATGGAAAATGTGCCTAGAGAGCTAGCTTAGATAGTCCAAGCCTAATGTAGAATGGCAGGAGCTACAAGTATGGCTAACTTTTTTGAGATCCCTGACAAGGCTTACCAGTGGCATCAGTATCCGACAAAGAAGCGTGATATAGAAGCCAATCTTTCACAAGAGAAGCGTAGCGAGGGGAGCGCTTTCGCTTCTAGAAGTCTGCTTCTCTGTCGCTGTACACGAAACACAGCTAGCCAGAATACGAGTTGTAATAATTATTGTAATTTGTAATTTGTAATATTTCTGTAATAATTCCTTGTAATAATTATTATTATTATTTTTATTATTACTCATATTATTATTGTGTAAATCATACTATGCCGCATGCTAGTATTCATACCAGTTGGAACCGCTGCATTTTTATAACTCTCTTTTGCCTTGTGCCTAAGCTGAGTGAGACTATTATTCAATGACCTAGCTGAAGAAACACAATTTCTGCATGAATATGCAGAGAGCCCATCACCCTCACTGACTGGCACGTCAAAAGTTGTTGCTATAAGAGCTGGAACATTATTTTCAACTGAGTGTGGGGAGAACAGGAATATCATGTATTTTGCTTCCTGTTTCTTACTACAATCATCATTAAAGACTGGAGATGGGTATGAAAGATTTAAAAGATTGAGTCAGATTGCAAAGTTGGTGTTAATAATTCCGCACTCAAATGCTGATGAAGAAAGGGTTTTCTCTATGGTCAGAAAAAACAAAACTCCTTTTCGTCCCAGCCTTGGCCTTGATACCACACTTCCTAGTCTGTTAACTGTAAAACTAGCCACTAAAGAGCCATGCCATACATTTGAGCCTCCATCTTCTGTTGTCAAGAGAGCAGGAAAAGTCACATGGGAGTATAACAAAGAACACAGAAAATCACATTAGAATTTGTACATTATGTCATTGACAGTGAAAATTAGTAAAATTAATGTATTTATCCTTCATGTCTGAGAAAAACAATAGAATATGAAACTGAAATGTGTTAATAATGGAATGTGGACAGAGCCAGGGATGGGGCAAGTGCACGTGTTATTGACCATCAGAGTCTCACTCCTAAACATAGCCAGACCTTGGCAGCTCTGCTATTATAAGTGTAACTACCAATCCTAACTGATACGATATTGGAATGGGAAATTTTTTTGTGTTTTTTATTTTTAAATTTTTTTATACAACCACTGTAGTTACCAACATACAGGGGGTAAGCATCCATCTCATCATAATGGGTAACGCCAACACTGGTAGCACAGCTCATCAACAATACAAATGTAGTGAAGAGCATTAATCTGAAATTACGTAAACTAACTGTTAAGTATGTATTGACTGTCTGGCATTTATATATGTGATTGTAATACCAATTTAATGTATTTGTAGGTATTTTAATTTTACTATGCATCATTTATTTACTACAGGTTTAAGCTCAACCTAGCCAGCAAGAATGAATGCAGCTACCACCACAAATTTCTACCTCATTTATTATTATTGTTATTATTATTATTATTATTATCATCCTCATCATTTTCCATTGTATTTAATTAACTTACACAAGTTGTTTACAGCAAGTATGCATGACTGAGAGTCTTGTTTCATTATGGTGTGGAATTGCCAACAAACTTCTGCAGCTGCATGTGCACTAATTAATTACCGCTGTAGTCTCCATGCCCTACGTCATAAGTTTATTGCACGTGAGCAAAAAAAGGACAAAATTGAACATTTTTTTAATCCTTCACTGTGAATATCTTTCGCTATTCAAAGATAATCAATTGCACTATTTAATATGTAAAACTTCACAATATATCCTATCAATCATTGATAACTTGTTGGGCAGGATGGTTTCTTTCCTAGTGCACTTTTGTTCTGAAAATGACAGCTCAATAATCACCAAAACATGGGGTGACAGTTCCTGCTGTGGTATGAACAAACAAGAAATTAAAGATAGTGACAATCATAAGTAGTAAGGGGCACAACTAACCTTTTGTAAACAGTTTGAAACAGTGCCCTGCAAAGCAAGAGGTGTGATACTGAAAGCTTTTAAAAATAACAAATTTTGTGTGGCCCCCACAGCTAAGGAAAGGTATTGTTGAATATCTTTTGGTAAAATTCATGCAAAAGAGACTCTAAACACCTTACAGACAGAGTCTGAAGATGTATAAATAGCGGGAACCGAGTGCACTATTTTAGTAAAAAATGGCTCAATACCAAAAATCTGCCATTAGTAAATGTACAAATGAAGCTTACTTATCCCACAAGTACAAAAAAACATTAGAAATGTAAGGCCAAATCGTAAAAAAGTGAGCAAACAAGATAGGAATGGTTGTTAGATTGAGTGAGTTCATTTCACTGTGTCACCTTATGTTTATATCCCTAGCTTAATGACATTGTAGACACAGGAACGAACTCGCTCAATCTAACAACCATTCCTACATTTCTAATGTTTTTGTACTTGTTTGTTCAATTTTTTTCAAATAATGTTTGCAATATCAGTGGAATTAGTCTGAGCAGAGAACTTGTCAACAGGCCTACGGCCTCACATCTTTCAGACAGCTGAGAAACTCTGAAACCCCAAGCTGAAAACGTGATTTATGACTGATAATTGTATGTGTGTCTTGTTAGCTTCCCTACTGAAGAACTGAACGCAAAGAATGAGAGGATGCCAATAAATTCCAAATAACGCCCACTTGAATATGGAAAGGGTCGTTAGACTGCTTAGCTTATGAATAATGTATGAGTTTAAGAAATTAATGGCCGCCATATGGAGAAGGTGCTTTTCGCCTTGTATCTAGTGACTCAATGAGAGACACAAAAAAACAATGGAAATAGCGATTGAAGACAAAAAAACCAAGTTTATTAGTTCAAAAAAGAATCAGCTTCTTAAAGAAGAAGAAGATGGAGAAAATTGGAGGTTTTGTTCCCAGGCTCCTCCCAACCATGCACGCAAGGAAAGAGGGAGCCTGGTCTCTAATCTCACATGAGCCTATATATAGCATAGACGTGTGCTAGACAGGTGATTTTTGAATGTGGGCAGGATACAAAACTACGTAAATTTACACAATTGTATACCCACGCATATTGCATATTGCATCTTGATGCTCCATCTCAACAGTACGTACTGCATCACGAATGAAGTCAGTGTTGCTGGTATTTTTTTTCACTTCAGGTTGCCTGATGCCAAGCTGACGGGTTCTCTACAAGGGTATGTACCTATAGGAGATTAGGTGTGCATAAAATATCATACACACAAATACACATACAAATACAATCACATATACATGTAGGCAATGACAGTTCTGAACCATGCAGGAGTTAGTGTGTCCTATCATACTGCATGGCGATACCTTCTTGAGCTAACTTCACAGGCACGTTACCAGGAAATGATTCGTACTGGAAGGTGGATATGGGTATTCGACAACTGCAACCTTCATCAGAGAGTTAGACACGAGAGAGAAGGTACATATAAGATATCATGTGAAGAGTTGAACTATCGGTGATATTACTACATATATATACTTACAAGATTGCCACAACACGATGCTCAATATCACTTCTCGCTTAGCTGTTGCTGTCAGACATCTACCACCTGATGTAGACTGGGAGGATACACGGCCTCAACAGAGTCGCGAGCTACTAACAATCTCAGACATATTTCCTTCAGAAGAGGATTCAGCAGTTTAACCACAGGGCGATTGAGTATGTGGCACAGTATCTTGTCACAGAGTTCGCTTCTCTCTCAGTGTTGCAGAAATATGTCTCTGAAAGCACATCACAGGATGAAGTTTTCCCAATGTTAGTTCTCTTTAAAGATGAGAAGTTTGTTAGTGAAGTGATAGACATCCTGTAAGAATTGATGCAAACCTAAAAGGAGAACACCAAGGAAGCATGCAAGATAGGGATATATAAATTTCTCACGCAATAATCTTTAAAAAGCGTGCAAACAAGATAGGAATCGTTGTCAGATTGAGCGAGGAGTTCATTTAACTGTGTCACCTATGTTCATATCCCTACTGAGCTCAATGACATTGTAGACACAGGAATGAACTCGCTCAATCTGACAACCATTCCTATCTTGTTTGCTCGCTTTTTTACGATTTGGCCATTCCTATGTTTGATTTACATTTCTAATGTTTTTTGTACTTGTTTGTTCTGTTTTTTTTGAATAACTGTTTATAATATCAGTGGGAATATAGTCTTCAGGCTGAGCAGAGAACTTGCCTGGCAACCCCTTGTGATAGCCCGCCTTGACGCCGGGTCAATGCGGCCTTTCAAACAGCTGAAAATCTAAACCTCCAAGCAGGCAACATGATTTGTGTCAATTACATGTGTGTCTTGCTAGCTATTGACTTCCCTACTGAAGAAAGAACGAGAGGATTAGATCTAGGACAGAACTTGGGTGCACTGCATGATTGCAATAGATTCCAAATAACGCCCACTTGAACGTGGAAAGGGTTGGTAGGCTAGCTAGCTTATGAAATGAATATTGCATAGTTTAGATTATTAATGGCGGCGCCATATGGAGAGGCACTTTTTGCCTTGTATCTAGCGACTCAAAGAGAAGCACAAAAAACCTATGGTAAAAGCGATTGAAGACAAAGAAACCAAGTTTGTTCGTTCAAGAATCAGCTTCTAAAAGTGAATGGTCTTTGAGATATGGTGTGAGAAGATAGAAAAAGAAGAAGAATAAGAAGAAGATGGAGAAAATTAGACGTTTGACATACTTTAGTTGGGTACTTTTAGCGATGGTTTTAGGCCATGTTTTTGGGCTCATTAGAAAGAGAAACAGCTAAATAGTAGCTTAAGAAGCCTTTTAGAGCCAAGTGCTCAGTTGTTGCAGAGTTATTCTTGTGAATATTTGTATAGCGCTAATGGTCATCCGTGCCATTCTTATGTACCCAGTACTGGGAATACATAATGAATACAGTTGATAGTTGGAGACCAAGCTACATGCAAAAACATTCGTAGTAGTAGGCTTTGGCGACAATCAGATAGAGAGTGCTGACAGGCTAACATGGGCAAATGAAGTACCTGGTATGCATATTACAGTAAAACAGATCATATTGTAGTACCTTGTTATGTACAAGATGTTAAATGCCAACACATGTGCAGGTGCCTTTCACTTTCTCTGGGAGTGTCTTCATGTGGTGTACACCATGTTCTGGGGTTCTCCGTCCTTACATGGTTCTCTCTGTAACTTGCGTGAGGTGTCTAGACGTGTACAAGTGGATAAGGTAGTAAAGATTTTCAATATTGGGGACGAGTTCTTGAAGAATGCTTTCAATTCACATCTCCAAACTGCAGTGCTTCAGTACTTCAAAATTGATAACACCTCTGCTTCCATACCACACGCAGTCACCAAAGAATGGCTATATGAAACAGCTGAGTAGATCGTGTCTATCACTGTAATTCGAGTGAAGACTCAATCCATGCTTTTCACCGGGCTTTTATGCATCATGCATTCATGTACCTAGATTTGAGGGAGGCAATCAGATGGGAAAATGGGCCACATATAGTACGGCATTGGAAGTGGTGGTTGCCAAGTTTCCTAGCTACTGGCAACGTTGAAAATGTTTCCATGGGTGTACTGTTCCTGATGGAAGCCTGTCATAAGTGTGATGAGACCTTTGGCCTGGCACCACAATCAACAGCACACACTGTCCGTGACATCCACACAGATATGGCCAAGATGTCGGGACATCTTGTGGAACATGATGTCCTAACTGAGGTACAAGGCAGAGCACTCGGTCAATTCAAAGATAGTGGGTGGAAGAAGCTAACAACCACATCTTGGTTGAAAGATGCACTAGCTTGTCGCCATAGTGAGGATGATGATGACATGATGGATGACCTAGAGTTGTATGATGCAGATGTACAAATGTATACGTAAACATTGGAACCAATGACAACATACACACATAATAACCTCCTACCTCCTGTTAATAGTCTCCCAAACTATCACAGTAACTTACATTGTAATAATTATTATCCCATGTTGACTAACATTGTGATATTTGTCATATGTACATTAAGCAATAATAAAATTAATTGTATTAAATTTGACGTCGTCTTTTTCGGACAGGAGCATTAGACAAAACACTACTTATTATGTTAAATCTGAGTTCTGGTCTGAGGCCAGGGACACAATCACACACATCCTCAATTGTCTCCAGAAACTTGGCTTGTGCACATAATTTGCTGATGATATCTGAACAACAAATAAAATCTATGCCAATCATTTTGAAAGATGGCTGTTCAGCTATGTAAGTTTCATGTGCAGACATCAATTCCGCATGTAGTTGCTGTTTCAGCTCATCATCTACAACCCTGCATGCAGATCGCCTCTTGCATTTGGACTGTTGCTCCTTTGGTTCTATAGTCTCAAACGAAAGCTTGTGGGTAGAAGGCAAGCTATGACAAACATCACAGCAAAACTCTACTGTAGGTCCTCTGTCGAAATCAGAGCCAACTGTAGATAACAATGTTCTTCTTCGACAATTTTCTTAACTTCGTCATTGATCTTTTTTTTTACGCAAGTTATAAAAGACATGAGCTCGTGCCTGTCCACCTCTTTGACCAGCACGTCCACATAGCTACATGCATGTAATACAAATAACAGTATGCACAATACAGCTCGCCTACAATACGCCTCCTGTACCTGGTGTTAACTATTCATATTCTCAGGGGCACCATACATGATCACAAGGTCAACATCTGGGATGTCCATACCCTATCCAGAACATTGCAATACAGCATTAATTCTAAAACTGCCTGTACCATATATCTTACCATCCCAAATGCAACAGTAGCCACAACACAACGGATAGTATCCACTTCTTGAAAACCTCTCTGCACAGCTAGCTTAGTGGCATTTGTAAGAGAAGCATGCTCTACATGGCAACGTATGTTTTGCTGTGAGCATGAACATTGAGGTACTTATAAATTTAACAAGCTGTATTCTTGGTTGTGGTATATATCAACGTCTTTGGGATATCAGCCAGCAAAAGCAATGCACTCAAGTCATTCTATCATGTAGTGGAACAATGCAGTACAACATGAGTAACTTGAAAATGTACAAAATGCTAAACTTATTGTAATGCTTTTCATTGGGCTGACAGAGAGATAAATATTCGGCCTATCTACAATTTGGCAAATGACAGAAGGTTCTACCAAATGCAGTGATTCACAGATCGCTGTCTGTGTATCAATCGATGCAGTCGCTGTCAGAGCCATAAATGAAACACTAGTTAATGCTCTGAGTCCACCCAACTTCAAGAATGACTGCCTAAAATCATGACCCCTACATTTGATGACAAAAAAGAGAGGAATATAGCTATCAAAAAACAAATGGCAACACTATAAACATGGCACTAACCAATCTGTGATGCAATGGGCCTCATCTACTGCAACAACTACAAGGTTAGACTTGAAATGTGGACACGTTATCATCTCAGAGCTGATTCCTACCTCCGGCGACACAAACACTACAATAGTGAAGAATGGATTTTGGTTTACAATTAAGCCACACAAAATAATTGTCAAAATAACTAACCAAAGCGGTAGTTTCCACTGTGTACACCACTAAGAGTGTGTTTGTTGGTTACATGGATAGCAGAAACACCCACATTTCTTAACTGTATTACCTAATGTGTACACGATCATGCATGAACATAATTCCGATTCATCGCAAGAGTTTATCACTCTCAGTGACTCACATGCCTATTATTGACTGACCTGCTGTTCCATCAACCCACTCAATGGACTGATGATGATTCCCATGGAAGTGTTGCTTATTGCTAATGGCACCAAATACATACAGAGAGATTTTCCTGATCCAGTTGCCATTCGGATAAATGAATCTCTACCATGTAGTATACAGCTAGTACAGCCCAGGTCAAAATGAATTGAAGTTAAAGTATTGGTTGAGTATACCACTAACTCTTGCCTTTAGATGACATTAGCTTACATTCTTATCATAATTACAACAACCACTACACAAAGAATTCATGATCAACACAACAATTTACATTTCACATTCAACTTCAAACTTATGATTAATCAGCTTCTCATAAATAGAGATAATAACAAACGCGCGCGCGTGTTTAGGAGACTCAGGAGGATATAAGAATAATTATAATTACTTTTACAGTATACACAGCATAGCTACTAAGCAGGAGCTACATAAAATGTACCTTTAATTTGCTTTCCAAAGGTGTCTGTTCCGTTGGTAAATCTTTCTCTCTTCAGCTGTCTGCGAGGTTGAGCGCACCGTGGCAGAGGCTGGTCTGACCATTCAGCATCCATCACCCCAGCTTCTAAGGAGTCTTCTGAGGCAAGAAAACTGTTGTAGCTGGTTTTTTTGGTTTTTTTTTTAACCTTTAGCTCCATGGAAACTGTCAGAATTAGCTACACTTCTCGTTTCACCAAGAAATTTCGCCACATTTGGCAGGAAACACGCGCGCTGTGGGCAGACAAACGCGGAGGCGGACTTGTAGTTACATCATATTATGGAATGTTTTGCCCACGCAATTATTATTCCCTTAGCTCACGTGAGATTAGAGACCAGGCTCTCTTCTTTCCTTGCGTGCATGGCTGGGGGGAGCCTGGGAACGAGGCTAGGTTTGGCCTAGTTTAGTTTGGTACTTTAGCGATGGTTTTAGGCCATGTATTAGAAAGAGAAAGAGCTAAATAATAGCTTGAGAAGCCTTTTAGTACCAAGAGCTCAGTTTTTGCAGAGTTATTCGCGTGAATGTTTGTATTGCGCTAATGGGGCATCCGTGCCATTCGTATGTACCCAGTACTATCGTACTGGGAATAAATTCAAGTTAGATAGCTAAAATGAGAGTTATCACTGTATAAATAAATTGCTTTACCTTGAAAGCTAGTTAAATGTCGCTGTAGTCCCCTCAATAGCTCGTAATGTCGACTTATTTCAGAAGCTTTTCAGGCGGCCATTTTAAAATTTCCCCATAAAAATTTCCCTACCACAAATGCCACTTCTGGGTTCATTTTTCATTTCCGGGTGTGACTGAAAATTGTAGGTCGTCCTGTAGACTGATTGGCACTGCCCATACAAAAAGTTGTGGATAAATACACTGAGTTGGTCTTAGAAATTTTTCCAAGTCCATAGTCACTCAAAAAGACTAAGTTCTTTTACAGAAAACTTTGTTTTTCTCCAACAATGTTTTTTACATCATCCAAATGTTGAAAACAGTTAATTTTCACAAAAGTGTTTCTTTTGTGCTAGAAAATGTCTTAAAGGCAACATGAACGTTTTTTGTCCAAAGTGGTCTTAGAAAATTTTCCTAGTATATAGTAACTTAAAAAAGATTAAGTTCTTTTTCTGTACTGTTAGAAAACTTCGTTTTTCAAAAACAATTTTTACCCCGAGATGTTCCATGTGTTGAAAAAAGTAAATTTTCATTAAAGTGTTTTTTTGTGGTGGGTTTTCAAGGCAAAATAAACGAAAAATGTACTTTTTAGTCTTAGAAATAATTTTAAGTCCATAGTCACTCAAAAAGACCAAGTTCTTTTCGGGAAACTTTGTTTTTCACCAATGTTGTTTTTTTTGTATCAAGAGAATATTCCAAGCGTTGAAAAAAGTAAATTTTTACAGAAGTGTTTCTAGAAAATGTTTTGAAACGTTTTTTGTCAACATTGTACTTTTTGGTCTTAGAAAATTTTCTAAGTCCATAGTCACTCAAAAGACTAAGTTCTTTTTCCGTACCTTGTGAAAAGTTTGTTTTTCATCAACAATACATCAAGGGAAGGTTTCAAGTTTTGAAAAAAGTAAATTTTCACTAAAGTGTTTCTTTTGTGCTAGAAAATGATTTCAAGGCAAAATATTTTTTTGTCAAAAGAATACTTTTGTGAAAATTTACTTATTTCAGCACTTGGAACATTCTCTTGATATAAAAAACAATGTTGGGGAAAAACAAAGTTTTCCCATGGTATAGAAAAAGAACTTAGTGTTTTTGAGTTACTATGGAAAAAATTTTTAAGACCAAAAAGTACACTTTTGGTTTGTTTTACCTTGAAAACATTTTCTAGCACAAGAGAAACACTTTTGTGAAAATTCACTTTTTCAACATTCCCTTGATGTAAAAAAAAACATTGTTGGTGAAAAACAAAGTTTTCTCAAGGTACAGAAAAACAACTTAGTCTTTTTAAGTGACTATGGACTTAGACTAAAAAGTGTACTTTTGACAAAAAACATTTTGCCTTGAAAACATTTTCTAGCACAAAAGAAACACTCTTGTTAACACTTAGCAGAGAATTGTCACGAATTTGTGACAATGATTCATGATTACACTTACCGATTGTCACATATCCGTGACAAACACGCACGCTACAATTATTTACACGTAGACAATTGTCATGGATGTGTGACTGATATGAAGAAAGACTTTACCTTCTTTACACAACGCATATAATATTTTATACTCTAGTCAACTAATGCAGCAGCTGGTACAAAGTCCACCTGCAACAAACTGCACATAAACAATGGCAAGCAGGCTCAATGCTGAGAATGTTTTAGAGTTGATGTCTGACGTTGATGCTGAACCTGAGTCAGAAATTGAGAATGATGTAATTGAAAGCAGTGAGTTTAGTGACTCAGAGAGTAATGATTGTAGTAGTGAAGCTAGTAAAAGTGGTAAGAGTATTGACAATGATGACTGTGTAGCTATACTCTGAGACTCACTTTTGCGCGAATAACTCACGAAGCAAATTGGACAGGACTTGAACGAATCTGCTCAGCTCTCCAACCCGGACAAAATATATAAAAAGCGCTTTACTGCTCTTCTTGGAACTTGGAGAAACAAAACTCGCCATACAAAGCAATGCGAGCCGTTTAGCATTGTTTCTAATTAACGCTCGCTCTCACCTTTGTATCATGTGACATTTACGTAGAGCNCTGAACCTGAGTCAGAAATTGAGAATGATGTAATTGAAAGCAGTGAGTTTAGTGACTCAGAGAGTAATGATTGTAGTAGTGAAGCTAGTAAAAGTGGTAAGAGTATTGACAATGATGACTGTGTAGCTAGAGGTTGTGAGAGTGACAATGATGGAGGTGAAAGTGATAATGATGGAAGTGAAAGTGATAATGATGGCACAAGAGTCAGTACACGAGGAAGAGCTACAACCAGAGGCAGAGGAGCAGCTACCCGGGGAAAGGGAAGAGATAGTCAGAGAGGAAGGGGTAGAAGGAGAGGTAGAGGGAGAGGTAGAGAGGTAGAGGCTGAGGTAGAGGCACACGGAGACAATCAGATGAGCAGCAGCAGATTTGTACAACTGGACAGTTGGTAAAGATATACTGTGTGTGTGTGTGTGTGTGTGTGTGTGTGTGTGTGCGTGTGTTTGTGAAAGAGAGACCAACAGCAGCAGCAGATTTCAGGAGGTAAAGAAATGCTGTGTATGGGTGGGTGGGTGGGTGAGAGAGAGAGGTTCAGAACAGCCAGATCCAAACGTGTCATCAAATGTTGAAGCACCGGAAGATTGCTTCTCTCTTTATTTTGACAATGCCCTCTTGGACTATGTTGGTGACTGCACCAACAAATATGCCGAGAAGAAAATGATCCAATCAATGCCAGCAAGACTACCGAAACCTGAGACCTGTTACTCGAGACAAGATGAAAGGATTCTTGGCAGTAATTCTGAATACAGGGATAATCCTGCTCAATGATCTGAAAGAATACTGGTCCACTGATGATACCACTAACTTCTCTTTCTTTCGATCAGTCTTTCCACAGGATCACTTTTTCCAAATTTTTGGTGCTCTGCATGTAGGGAAAAGTGACGAAAGCCGACAAGATCCAGTCATTTTTGGACAAGCTCTGTTCTGTCTTTGAATCTGTCTTTACTCCTGGTCAGCAGATAGCAGTAGACGAGTTGGTTGTTACCTTCAAAGGCCGAGTGTCTTATAGGAAGTACCTCACAGGAAAGCCTAACCCCTGGGAAAGAAAGGCCTTCGTTCTTTCTGATAGCAAGACCGGATACTTGCATAGAGTGAAGATCTACTATGGTAAAGAAACACAGCTAATCGACCGACCACTTCCACATACTACTAGAGTAGTCCTCACACTTGCAGAGCCTTTACACAATAAGGGCTACGATCTGTACGTAGACAGATTCTACAACGGTCCCCTCTTGGCAACAGAGCTGTCCAAATTTGGAATTACTCTCACAGGTACAGTGCAGTCCAACAGGAAAGGCATGCCCAAGGAAATCACCAATATGACAAAGGATCCCGTTGGTACAGTACACTCAGCACGGGCTGGCAAAATGCTTGCTCTATCCTGTATGGACCCAACAAAAGTGCTGATGCTGTCAACCAAACACACCAACACAATGATCCTTGTGAAATCAAAGTAAGTCTGTATACAAATGAATAACAGTACTGCAGTAGTGTTATATACGTTGCCAGGGGCGTAGCTAGGATTTAAAGAAAAGGAGGAGCGATAAAAATTATGCGCACGAAGTGCAGCGGAAATTTTGCACGACCAGAAATTACACCCACTTAATTAGCTAATTTTAGCCCCTCCCATTCATTAAATTGAGCAGTAGCACGCGCTCGCTAGATCGAACCAACCCTCTCTAAAGCCTTGTAGCAGCATATCGAAAGCTTCTAATAGTTGTTTTGGATTGAATACTGGCCAAAGATGACTGCTTTACGTGTAGCTACTAAGTAAGTGCACAAAAAATTATTACAAACTAAAAAAGAGTGCATTATAAAACCTACACGTAAATTTCAGTAAATTTCGTGAGACAAAAAAAGGGGGTGCAAATGCACCTTTAGCACCCCCCTGGCTACACCACTGGTTGCCTAGGAAAAGAATGCAATTACAAAACAAGTGCATGAGTGGTGTGTGAGTGTGTGTCTGAGAGAGAGAGAGAGAGAGAGAGAAAAAAAGAATGCATGAGTGAGTGTGGGAGAGCATGAGAGTATTAGAGTGAATTAATTCCCAGTACGGTAGTACTGGGTACATAGGAATGGCACGGATGGCCCGTTAGCGTAATACAAATATTCACGCGAATAACTGCAAAAACTGAGCGCTTGGCACTAAAAGGCTTATAAAGCTACTATTTAGCTCATTCTCTTTCTAACAAGGCTAAAAACATGGCCTAAAACCATCGCTAAGGTACCAAACTAAAATATGCCAAACCTCCAATTTTCTCCTTCTTCTTCTTCTTCTTCTTCTTCTTCTATGTTATTTCAGCGTATCTCGAAGACTGTTCACTTTCAGAAGCTGATTCTTGAACGAACAAACTTGGTACCATTGTCTTCACGTGCTTTTGGTATCGTTTGCTCGAGTCTCCCGTTGAATGGCTAGATACAAGGCGAAAAGCGCTTCTCCGTATGGCAGCCATTCATTTCTACATCATGCATAAATTCATTAGCTACTTGAAAAGTCAAATTGACGACCCTTTTCCAGGTAGATAAGTGTGCGTTATTTGGAATCCAAATATTCGCTGCCTGCTTGCTTTACCTGAAGATTTCTGGTTGTGCTGGACTCTCTGTAACCTTTCAGTCTTCAATATTTAGGAGGTGAATAGACTAATGTGTTATGTAGTATTCATTATAAGATGAACAAAGCAATTAAATACAGCTCAGCCTCCTAATCAGCCTGAGCTCCATGCTGATCATTAGTGTACAAGTAATTACCATATACACACAAACTCGAATGTGATTTGTAGAATTATGAAAAAATGAGAACAAACAAGTAAAAAAAACATTGGAAATGTAATGAGACATAGGAATGGCCAAATTGTAAAAAGAAGGCAAACAAGATGGAATGGCTGGCAGAGTGTGTAAAGAATTATTCCTATGGGCAACATGAGGGACTCAACATGGAAAGAGAGTACTACATGTAGCCCACACAGGAAGAATTCGGCACACACTCAGACAGCCATTCCATCTTGTTTGCCTTCTTTTTACGATTTGGCCATTCCTATGTCTCATTACATTTCCAATGTTTTTTTTACTTGTATAATGTAATTGCATACTTTTCCTAGGCAATGTATACAACAGTACCACAGTATAGTGCATACACAAACACAATACTGTAGTACTGTTGTATACTTTGCCTAGGAAAAGAATGCAATTACAAAACATGCACTCATGTACACTCACCCTCTCACTCATGCACTCTCTCTCTCTCTCTCTCTCTCTCTCACACACACACACACACACATCGACCGTCTCCAGCACTACCTAGAAAAAGGACAAAAGAGACGTGATTGCATGTATGGTGTGCAGTGAGAGGTACAAGGGTGGAACCCGTCAACTTACCCAGTATGTGTGTGATACATGCCCTGAACAACCAGTACTTTATCCCTCTAAATGTTTTGAGGAGTACCACAACCATCGCCGTTTTTGGCAGCAACCCTCCCCATTGTACTTATGAATTTGTTGATTAACTATTTATTTGTACGTATACACTATTGACAAATCATCTTTCAGTGTTATTGCAAGTTCCATAGCCAGAATTTTCAAAGTTTTCTCAAGTTATATAACCAGGGCGGGAGGTGTGAAAATTGTTGACAAGAAAATCAACGCCTTGAAAGTTGGTAAGAATCAAGTACTACATAACTAAAGCGACAAAAACATACTATAGGCTTACTTGTTTTGAATACAAGTACTACATAACTAAAGCAATAAAAACATACTATAGGCTTACTTGTTTCCATAGTAAGACGCTGAGTACCCAGCAACATTGTCGTTACCTATGAAAACTCTTTAAACACTCTTAGTTTTTTATCTTGACATGAGGTAAATGAAATCATGATGCTCACACGCGTTATGTATGTTTGAATCGTCCGCTAAGTGATAAAATTTCCTTTTTTCAGAAATGTAAAAAACATTGCTGGTGAAAAACAAAGTTTTCTTACAGTACAAAAGAAGAACCTAGTTTTTTTGAGTGACTATGGACTTAGAAAATTTTCTAAGACCAAAAAGTACACTTTTGACAAAAAACCCTCTATTTTGCCTTCAAAACATTTTCAAGCACAAAAGAAACACTTTTGTCAACACTCTCTTGATGTGAAAAACAAAGTTTTCTCATGGTACAGAAAAAGAAATTAGTCTTTTTGAGTCACTAGAAAATTTTCTAAGACCAAAAAGTACACTTTTGACAAAAAACGTTTATTTTGCCTTAAAACATTTTAGAAACACTTTTGTGAAAATTTACTTTTTTCAACACTTGGAACATTATCTTGATGTAAAAAACATTGTTGGTGAAAAACAAAGTACAGAAATAGAACTTAATCTTTTTAAGTTACTATTATCAATTTTACTTAGAAAATTTTCGAAGACCAAAAAGTAAACTATTGACAAAAAACATTTATTTTGCCTTGAAAGAATTTTCTGGCACAAAAGAAACACTTTTGTGAAAATTTACTTTTTTCTATACTTAGAACATTCCCTTAATGTAAAAAACATTGTTGGTGAAAAACAAACTTTTCTCACAGTACAGAAAAAGAACTTAATCTTTTTAAGTTACTATATACTTGAAAAATTTTCTAAGACCAAAAAGTACACTTTTGACAAAAAACGTTTATTTTGCCTTGAAAACATTTTCTAGCACAAAGGAAACACTTTTGTAAAAAATTTCCTTTCTGCAACACTTGGAACATTCTCTTGATATTAACCCTTTACAGCTGGATGACAAGTATACTCATCATCAAGTGAAATACAGATGACGAGTATACTCGTCATTGCACCTTTATCACGCACCTCCGGGCAACGTGCAATAGTAGTGAACTTTAAACTCGGTGTGCATTTAGGTAAGTGACTACTCTAGTAAAAATACCAAGTTTGCATTGGAACCCATAAGTAGGTGTGGCATTACAAGGTTATAAACCATGAGAGGTTGTGAGCCTGGCGATCCGCGACGATAAGTTTTCTTAGCTTGTTTTCTCAGCTCGTTTTCTCGGTAGTCTCTAGGATTATAAGCTTAGCGCTACTTGTGGTAGTAGAGATAGTTGTCTATATATTTATGAGCTTAGTTTGGAAGCTGCTTAAAGCCATGGAGAAAGAAAGCCAAAGACCCTCGGAAATCTATTGAACTTCAAACCCTCCAACTTTTGCACAAAATTTTCTAAGATCAGCTAGTCTCATGAGTCACCCAGGGGAAACAGTTTGGTCAGAGAACACGTGGCAAGAGGGGTAGCCGTCATACTTTGATTAGAGGACCTGTGAGTTGATACTTTGGTGGCTATTTGTTTGAGTCAGTTAATAATTTATCTAGTGATTTGAGTTAGCTGCACCCGATATTTTTAACTGAAGGTAATCAAGAACCCGTGAGGCAGCCAATACATGCGTCTCTGACGTCACAGAGGATTACTACCAGTTGTTTGAAAAGAATAGGGAAGGCTCTTGACTTACCTATCACTGCCTCCACTGATGAATTGTTGCAGATGATAGAAGCTCAGCTGTCATAGCAAGTACATGAATCTCAGAACGTCCAAGTTGTTTTGGAGGATGGCACTCCAACTACCAGGTTGACACTGGAAGATTAGGGAGGGGAATTTCTCTCAGTAGACTCTGAGGAGCCTACAGCAGATGGATGAAAGAGAAGAAAAAGGCGAAACAGATGCAGTAGCCCTTCTTCGGGTGGCCTTGAATGAGGCTCAGGGTTGTAATACAGCCTTGCAAGAAAGTGCTTCGCTTCGATCTCAGCTCCATAAGAAGAAGGCAAGAGTCAAGGAGATCTGGAGAACTAACTGTGAATATATGGCTGAGTATTATCAGCTGATGTTAGAGAAAGAGGAAGAGATCACACAACTGAAAGCCGATTTCTCAGAACTACGTGGGAGACATTCACCCTCTTCAACTCAGGAAGCATATTTGAGCCCACCCATGTCACAACTCCCCCAAGATCCTCAAGATCCTCACGGACAGGTCGAGCATCCTTACGGAAAGGTCAAGCTCCTCCCATTGATTCTTTTACTGGGGAATACAAGAACATAAGACTCGAGGAGTGGATACCAGCCCTCAAACATGCTTCCCAGTGGAATGGATAGACAGAGACTGACACTTTGTTGCAGTTGGCAGGACATTTACATGGTAAGGCCCTCCAGCAATGGAACCTCCTTTCAACTGAAGACAAGTCCTCCTTGAAGTGTGCTATTGAGGCACTGAAGAGTTTTTTGGACCCAGGCAGCCAGGTGCTCGCAGCATAAGAATTCCGCCACCTGAGTCAACAGGAGAGAGAGACAGTTAACGACTTAATCACTCGGTTGGAGAAGACTTTTCGAGTGGCGTAAGGTTGAGAAGATATTTCTGAGGAGACCCATTGTGCTTTCCTGTATGGAGGGACTCCATTATGATCTGCCCCAGCTGTTTCTGGAGCTCAGTCGTATTCACAGTTGTGTGCGGCAGCGAAGAACGAGGAGCATAGACTAGCAGCCCTGAAGAAGAGGCAGCAGCTCCATACGGTGAAGTCCCCTACTAAGTTTGCCAATCCAGCACAGTCTAGTAGAAATGGAGCAAAGAGCAAACCAACTAAACCACCTGGTGAGATGAGATGCTTCAAGTTGGGCCACATAGCCAAACACTGCAGAGTTAAGAAGAGCAAAAGTAAAGGGAACTCGGATGCTTCAAGAAAGGTTGTCACGAAGCAGGTGGTTACCGAAGAGATACCTATCAATGTCCAGGAGAGTGATGACCCCCTTACTTACTTTTACTCATCTGATTCAGAGGATGAAGCTAACATCCGGCAGATCCGAGTGACTGACACGGGTAGTCGTGCCCAGCTAGCTAAGGTAACAGTGCAAGGAGAACCTGCAGAGGGAGTTATTGATAGTGGAGCTGACATTACCATCATGCGTGGTGACCTGTTAATTTAAACATGTGGCTTCCTTGGTGAAACTAAAGAAGAAGAACTATATGCAGGCTGATAAGACCCCGAGGACTTATGACATGCTCCCCTTTTCATTGGGTGGACGTATGGACCTCAATATTGCATTTGAAGGTCGTACTATGACCACACCAGTGTACCTAAAAAAGATGGATGCCACTACCCCACTTCTGTTCTCTCAAGGTGTGTGCTGGCAATTACACATTCTGAAGTACCACATGTCAATTGATGCAGCAGCTGAGGGAGATGGAAACCAGCAAACTGTTAGTGAAGCTGAATCAAAAAGTCCAGATGAAGCCGTTGCTACCATTCCTATTACAGTCTACCTTATTTCAGAAAACGACTGCAGTCACTGTGGAACTGGATGTTCTTGCTCATGACAGTCCTTACCTGATTGAACCTAGTCCTGAGATGAGTCCTGTGGACTCCACTTCGTGGAAACGGTGATACCCCCAGATGCAACTTGTGTACAACTGCTGGTCAGTAACCGAACAGGATTCACTCAGAGATTGGAGAATCGAGATGATCTCAGTGATGCTGAACCTGTGGACATCCTTTCTGATGAACTCAATTTGTAAACAGTTCCCACTGAGGAAGAGCCTGCTCAGTTGACATCTGACACTGAGAGGGGACAGAAGTTTGTCACCATGTACTGTGATAATCCTGGAATACCAGATTAGAAGAAGAGCGTGTTTTGTGATTTTTTGGCTCACTATCACGCTGCTTTCTGCCTTGAAGAAGGAGAAAGAGGAAGGGTGCAAAGCCAATCAAACAAGCCCTCCCGTCGTACTCCAATTGCTGTGAGACCTGCAGTAGACCGGCAGGTGAAGCAGATGGAAGAGGCTGGAATCATTGAGAAGGCCTATGGTGCCTGGTCCAGCCCTGTGATCTTGGTATGATACGTACTGTTTTGTGTCGATTACAGAAAACTCAACAAAGTCCCCGAGAAGGACACATTTCCATTGCCCAGGATCAACGAGTTGTTAGACCAGCTAGGCCAAGCCAAGTACTTCTCTACTCTTAATTTGGCTGCAGCCTACTGGGAGATCAAGGTGGCACCTGAATCCAAAGCAAAGACAGCTTTTGTGACTCACAGAGGATTGTTTGAATTCAATGTGATGCCGCTTGGCTTAACAAATGCCCTTGCTGTATTTCAACGCCTTGTCCAGGAGGTTCTATTCAATCTGAATCCTGACGAAGGCCCAGATTATGTGTCAGCATATATTGATGACATTATCGTCTTCTGGTCGCTGGAAAGAACATATCACTCATTTGCATCTAGTTCTGGATTGCTTGATGGAAGCAGGGTTGAAGTTGAATCCTGAGAAATGCCAATTCATCATGCAGCAAGTTGAGTACCTGGGATATGTGGTCACTCCTCAAGGTTTGAAGCCTTCAACCAAACATGTTCGAGCAGTTGTGGATTTCCCGGTCCCAACTAATTTATTTAAGTCCGACGATTTTAGGACTTGCCTCCTACTATAGGAGATTTGTGCAGTCTTTTGCAAAGATTGCTAAACCTCTCCATGCTCCCACCAAGAAAGACAGGGGAGTGTAGATTGTCAGTCAGCATTTGAGCTTTTGACCTAGCCTACCCTACTTTTAACCGAGAGTTTGTGTTGGAGACTGACAGTACACTGTAAAAACTGAA
>CAXIPT010000066.1:22500-48559 GCA_964030475.1 Tethya wilhelma
TGATGGATGGGGCTGTTTGAGTGTCTGCAGAATTCTTCCAGTGTGGGCTGCATGTAGTACTCTCTTTCCATGTTGAGTCCCTCATGTTGCCCATAGGAATAATTCTTTACACACTCAAACAGCCATCCATCAGTCTTGTTTGCTTTCTTTTTACGATTTGGCCATTCGTATGTCTCATTATACATTTCCAATTCTACGAATCTTATTTGAGTGCGCGTGTATATGTTGGTTACTTGTACACTATCAGTATGGATACTTATGCTATCCGCAGTGATTGCTAAGTTAGAGCATCTCAGGAGGCTGGATTTTAACAATTGTACTTGCTTTGCACATCTTATAGTGACAACTACATAAGTGTAACAAAGTATTCACCTCCTAAATATTGAAGACTGAAAAGTTACATAGAGTTCAGCACAACCAGAAATCTTCAGGTATTGCAGGCAGGAAGCGAATATTTGAATTCCAAATAACGCACACCTGTCTATCTGGAAAGGGTCGTCATATAACTTTCCAAGTAGCTTATGAATTTATTCATGAGAGTAGAAATGAATGACTACCATATGAAGAAGGTGCTTTTCGCCTTGTATCTAGCCACTAGATGAGAGACACGAGCAGGCGATGCCAAAAGCGGGTGAAGACAAAGAAACTAAGTATATTCGTTCAAGAATCAGCTTCTGAAAGTGAACAGTCTTCGAGAAACGCTGAAATAACATAGAAGAAGAAGAAGATGGAGAAAATTAGAGGTTTGGCATATTTTAGTTTGTTACTTTAGCGATGGTTTTATAGGCCATGTTTTTAGGCTTGTTAGAAAGAGAATGAGCTAAATAGTAGCTTGAGAAGCCTTTTAGTGCCAAGCGCTCAGTTTTTGCAGAGTTATTCGCGTGAATATTTGTATTGCGCTAATGGGCCATCAGTGCCATTCCTATGTACCCAGTACTACCGTACTGGGAATAGTATGAAAAAAATGGTAGCTCAAACTTACTTCTTGTTGTGATTCTGCAGCATAAGCTGCTGTTTCTCGGTCGTTTATCATGCTGTCAAATTTCTTTTTAGATCTGGCCCTGCCCACATACAATTCGGTTAAAAAGAGCTACTTTATACGGTCACACGTGGAATACTTTGGAAAAAAACTGACGCCAAAAAATCATGCCAACTGTTTTGCACAAGTTGCGGTTTGCTCCGCACTAAAATAACTACGTGTGCTCATAAACATATTCATGAGCAAACTGTTGCCCGTAACATTAAAGGCTTCTTAAGCTATTAATTAGCTCATTCTCTTTTTAATGAGCCCAAAACGTGGCATCGCTAATGTACCAAACTAAAATATGCCAAAACTCCAGTTTTCTCCATCTTCTGTTATGTCATGGCTTTTCTCGAAGACTGTAAATTTATAGATGCTCATTTTTGAACGAATAAACTTGGTATGTTGGTCTTTATTTGCTTTCGGCATCGGTTTTCTGTGTCACTCGTCGAATGGCTCAATACAAGATGAAAAGCACTTTCTCTGTATGGCAGCCATTATTTGTAAACTTATAAACTAATTCATAAGCTAACTAGCCTAACAACCCTTTCCATATTTAAGTGCGCATTATTTGCAAATTGCCCTCGAAGATGAAGCAGTACTGCAAGCTCTGTCTAGATTTCTCGTTTTCTGTGTTCAGTTCTTTAGTAGGAAGTTATCTATAGCCAGCCAAGACACACACATATTTGACATATAGCTTAGGATTTCAGAATTTCAGCTGTCTAAAAGGTATGACGGTTGCTGCTCAGTCATTGTCAGTGTAGCCGGGCTGTTGGCAACTGAGTTCTCTGCTCAGGCTAAAGACTAAATTAATTCCACTGATATTCCCAGTACGATAGTACTGGGTACATAGGAATGGCACGGATGGCCCATAAGTGCAATACAAATATTCACACGAATAACTCTGCAAAAACTGAGCGCTTGGCTTCTTAAGCTATTATTTAGCTCTTTCTCTTTCTAATGAGCCCAAAAAGATAGCCTAAAACCATCGCTAAAGTACCAAACTAAAAATATGCCAACCCTCCAATTTTCTCCATCTTCTTTTTCTTATGTTGGCAAGAGTTTTCTCAGAGACCGCTCGCTTTCAGAAGCTGATTCTTGAACGAATAAACTTGGTTTCTTTGTCTTCAATCGCTTTTGCCATCAGTTTTTTATGTCTCTCAATGAGTCGCTAGATACAAAGCGAAAAGCATCTTCACCATATGGCGGCCATTAATTTCTAAACTCATGCATTATTCATGAATTCATAAGCTAGCTAGTCTAACCACCCTTTCCATATTCAAGTGGGCGTTATTTGGAATTTATTGCAAGCACAATGCCCCAAGTTCAAGTTCTGGTTCTGTGTTCAGTAATTAAGCCTCGGCACGTGCATAGCACGTGCAGAGGGTTACGGTAGTGTGTGTGTCTGTCCGTCTGTTACTAAGTTATCTGAAGAACGGCAGCTGTAGAGTCCAAATGGAAGGTACTCACGTTCATGAATCGAAATTATCTTGAAATTTGATGTGTAGAACCTTGCAAAACGCTGTAGTTTCTGAGATCTGAGGCTTTTGTGCATTCTGAGCGCTTAGGCTTCAAAACCGCACCCATCAATCATGATGTGCGTTATCTAGAAATACAGTTGAGCTTGCTTGAGCTTGTGAATGTGGGATGCAGTGATGTAGAGTGCTGGGCCACACTATAAAATCAGATAGCTACTTGGTCAGGTAAGTAACTCAAGTGAGATAACACTTTGTAGAACTGTGAATGTATGATCTAGTACTGTTCTTACTGTTGCTTGGTCTGCAATGATGACGGATGAGCACTATATATGATCTAGTATTAAGCTTAGATGTGTGTTGTTTGCATCAGTGAACTTCACTGCATGCCTGACTGGCTACTAAGCTGAGGAGCCTGGGGACTATAAGCTAACTTGGGCGTACTATGATTGGTAGAGTTGTCAAGTTTACATGTTGATACACCTGGGCCATACATGTAGGTATATAATACACTCTTTTACACAGTGTATGCGTAAGTGTGCTAGCTAGGGTGCCGAGGCTTGTGCACCACACAGTGGTGCTTTCATTCAGTAGAGAAGTTATCTTTAGCTAACAAGACACACATATGTTTGACATAAATCACATTTTCAGCTTGGGATTGAATAGTTTCAGCTGTCTGCAAGGCATGTTTGTGACTGCCGGTAGTGTGCCTGTACTGAGGGCTGTTGACAATTTCTCTCAGGCTAAAGACTAAATTCTACTAAGATATTATTCGAAAAAAATTGAACAAACAAGTACAGAAAACATTAGAAATGTTATGAAAACATAGGAATGGCCAAATCGTAAAAAAGTGAGCAAACAAGATAGGAATGGTTGTGTGATTGAGCAAGTTCATTCCTGTGTCTAAAATGTCATTGAGCTCAGTAGGGATATGAACATAAGGTGACACAGTGAAATGAACTCGCTCAATCTCACAACCATTCCTGTCTTGTTTGCTCGCTTTTTTACGATTTGGCCATTCCTATGTTTGCATTACATTTCTAATGTTTTTTGTACTTGTTATAAACAATTATTCAAAAAATATAGAACAAACAAGTACAAAAAACATTACAAATGTAATGCAAACATAGGAATGGCCAAATCATAAAAAAGAGAGCAAACAAGATAGGAATGGTTGTTAGATTGAGCGAGTTCATTCCTGTGTCTACAATGTCATTGAGTTCAGTAGGGATATGAACATAGGTGACACAGTGAAATGAACTCCTCGCTTAATCTGACAATCATTCTTATGTTGTTTGCTCACTTTTTAATGATTTGGCCATTCCTGTTTGCATTACATTTCTAATGATTTTTGTATTAGTATTCAAATGGTGTAATGTGTGCTGTGTGCAAATGTGTAGATTGGATAACATGTTCTGTTAAAATGAACCCAAGTTACAATTAGAACACTTACGGTACAGAGAGTTCAGCACACCGAAATCTTCAGGTATTGCGGCAGGCAGGAAGCAAACATTCCGATTCCAAATAATGCACACCTGTGAATCTGGAAAAGGCTCTTCATTTTGAATTTTCAAGTAGCTTATGAATTTATGCATGAGTATAGTAATGAATGGCTGCTATACGAAGAAGGCGCTTTTGCCTTGTATCTAGCCACTCAATGAGAGACACAAGCAGGCGATACCAAAGCGGGTGAGGACAAAGAAACTATGTTTATTTGTTCAAGAATCAGCTTCTGATTCGAGAAACGCAGAAGTAACATAGAAGAAGATGGAGAAATTTTGAAGTTCGGCATATTTCAGTTTGGTACTTTAGCGTTGGTTTTAGGTTATGTTATTAGGTGGATAGAAAGAGAATTAGATTGAGAAGCCTTTTGGTGCCAAGCACTTGGTTTTTGCAGAGTTATTCGCATGAATATTTGTATTGCGCTAATCGATCATCCTTGCCATTCCTATGTACCCAGTACTACCATACTATCAGTAAAGTGAAGCATCTCAGCACTTGAGGCTCAGGCTGGAGATGTATCTAACAAAATTTACTAGCTTTACTCATTTTCTTACAAAGACAACTACATAAGTGTAACAAATTAGTCTTTTACCTAAATATTGAAGAGCTCAGCACAACCACAAATCTTTCAGGTAAAGCAAGCAGGCTGCGACTATTCAGTTTCCAAATAACGCACACTTGAAACAGGGTTGTCAACCTAAATTTCCAAGTAGCTTATGAATATATGCATGATGTAGAAATGAATGGCTGCCATATGGAGATGGCGCTTTGTGCCTTGTATCTAGCTACCCAACAAGAGACCAATACGTGAAGACAAAGAAATTAACCAAGTTTGTTCGTTCAAGAATCAAAAACTTCATGTTCTCTAAGATATGGCGCGAGAAGAAAGAAAAAGAAGATGGAAAAAATTGGAGGTTTGGCATAATTTAGTTTGGTACATTAGCGATGGTTTTAGGCCATGTTTTTGGGCTCGTTGGAAAGGAAATGAGCTAAATTGTAGCTTAAGAAGCCTTTTAGTGCCAAGTGCTCAATTTTTGCAGTTATTTGCATGAATATTTTTATTGCGCTAATGGGCCATCCGTGCCATTCCTGTGTACCCAGTACTGGGAATAACATTTCTAATGTTAACGTTTTTTTGTACTTGTTTGTTCTTTTTTTTTTCGTTTATAACATCAGTGGATTTTAGTCTTTAGCCTGAGTAGAGAACTTGCTAACAGCCCTCAGCACAGGCCTACCAGTCACAATCATGCTTTGCAGTCTCTCTGACAGTTAAAATTCTAAAATCCCAAGCTGAAAATGTGATTTATGTCAATTATATTGTGTGCCTTGTTGGCTACAGAGAACTTTTCTAAGCACAGAGAACGCCCAAATAAGAACGCCCAATTCCAAATAACGCCCACTTGAGGGTCGTTAGACTCAGGGGTGTAGCCAGGATTTAGAGTAAGAGGGTGCTAAAACTGTGCGCGCGGAGCGCGCCGGAAATTTTGGAATGCCACGGCCATTTTTCGATATCACGACCTTTGAATTATTGCTGGAAGCTAGCTGCTGAGCACTTTCGATCGACCTAGCGTGAATTAAACGGTTCTGTAGTTGTTTATCAAGAGCTCAGACATTGATGAGCTTGGAAAATAGCTTCAAGCAACAAACATGTAAGAAATAGAGATTTTTAAAGACTAGATTACTTATTAATAAATCCAATTATTAATGGTTTTTGCACTTTCACTCAGTGGCAAAGGGGGTGCTCGAGCACCCTGAGCTCCCCCTGGCTACGCCCCTGAGACTTGTTAGCTTATAAGTAATGCATGAGTTTTGAACGCCATATGGAGAAAGAAACCAAGTTTATTCATGAAGAATCAGCTTCTTACAGTCTCTGAGAAAACTTTCTCAGGTTGGTTAAGGATTGCCAAGCGCTTCCAGCTCATTATAGTGCGCGCGGCGCCTGTTGCATATATTTAGCTTGTAATGGTACAAGCAAGCTACAATGAATATCATTAATAATTAGTAGATAAAGATCGTCAGTACTAAACGCAGTATTAGGTGGGTGGGGCGCTAGAACTTGGCCTCATAGAGAGTTGAGAAAGAGACCTCTTGTGAATAACCGATTTTCCGGTACAGAAAGACACTAGCGCAGAGAGTCAAACAAAGCTTAAAGTGATGCTAGAAGACTATACTAAAAGGTTCTCGCTGGTTTTTCTGACCAAAGCGCGATGATGAACGGCAATGTTATGGTAAGTATAATAAATTCACTCTAAAATTCATTATTTCTTTCAGTAATTTAGCGCTGTTGTTGCATTGCAACAAAAACCAGCGAGTTCAGACCATTAGCTAACTAACAAGCGCTATGCCAAACCCTGAACTAGGCTTCTTCTGTACCGGATTTTTAATTTTGCGTCTATGAATATCAATCAGCTAACCGTAATTTTATTCATGATGATGGTTACCATGGCAACTAATTGTGAATCCCTATAAAGTACATAGATCAAAGAATCCTAAACTACTATTGAAATAAGCTCTAAGTGAAGTACTGGCTGTATATCAGCCATCTAATTCACAGCTATTTCAACTGTGTAATTTTCCAACTAAGGTCTGATTGTCCTTAACTGACCTGAGTTTGTCAACATAGAAAGAAAAAGAAAAAGAAAAAGATTAGAGCTCGAGGTTTGGTATGGTACTGTAGTGATGATTTTAGGCCATGTTTTTGGGCTCGTTAGAAAGAGGAAGAGCTAAATAATAGCTTAAGTAGCCCGAGCGCTCAGTTTTTGCAGAGTTATTAGCGTAAATATTTGTTAATGGCCATCCGTTCCATTTCTATGTACCTAGTACTACTGTACTGGGAATATATGGATGAACACCTTATATTCCCAGTACTGGCCAGGGTACATAGGAATGGCACGGATGGCCCATTAGTGCAATACCAATATTCACACGAATAACTCTGCAAAAAGTGAGTGCTTGCCACTAAAAGGCTTCTAAAGCTACTCTCTTTCCAACAAGCCCAAAAACATGGCCTAAAACCATCGCTAAAGTACCAAACTAAAATATTGCCAAACCTCCAATTTTCTTCATCTTCTTCTTGTTCTTCTTCTTTTTCCCTCATGGCTCAACTTTTCTTAAAGACTGTTCAGTTTCAGAAGCTGATTCTTTAACGAATAAAATTGGTATCTTTGTCTTCATGTGCTTTTGGTATTGGTTTTCTGTGTCTCTCATTAGATGGCACAGCAAAAAGCGCCTTCTCTGTATGGCAGCAATTCATTTCTACACTCATGCATAATTCACTAGCAACTTGAAAATTTCAAATTGACGACCCTTTAAGTGTGCCTTATTTGGAATCTGAATATTCGCTGCCTGCCTGCTTTACCTGAAGATTTCTGGTTGTGCTGAGCTCTCCGTAATCTTTCAGTCTTCAATATTTAGGAGGTGAATAGACTACTTTCATGTTACAGTTATTATGTTGTTATCATTATAAGAAGATGAGTGAAGCTAGTAAATTTTGCACTCCAGCCTCCAGTGCTAAGATGCTTCCCTTTAAAATGCGGTTTAATTTGCGTTTTTGCGCGAAATTTTGCGCTACACTTCAGCATGCTCCACGCAAAATTTGAGGGGTGGAGCTGCTTCTGTTACAGACATATAGACAGTTATATACCAGCCTAGTTCTTTTCTATTTAGTTGCTAACACAGATAACAGTTGCTATGCTGTGCAACAGACCATAGCCAATATTAATAAGATAAGCAGCTGCTGCTAAAAATGAATTGTTGCTCAGTGTTATTTCTGCTTATAGGCTTTTGTTCACAGAATTTTGTTACAGCACATGCACAGAGAGATTAGCTAAAGCTTCTGATTTGCTTGCCTAATTCAAACGCCCAAATAGAGCAGCTTTACTCTGAGGCTTATTTTAGTTCCCAGAACTTATTCTACCTAGAATCTACCACTTTACTTACCTCCGTGAGTCCTCTTGGGTCTTCTTTCCGAAAGCGACTAGAGACAGGAACGTTGCCACGTAGGAATGTTGCCACAGGAACATTGCCAATTGAGTGTACTTTGACCTTTATGCAATAATAGGAAAATTGTCAAACTATTGCATGCACAATAATTATTGCACTCCTAGATGGTGCATCCTTGGAATACTATAGTACTGCAGAACCATGAATCTTTAGGCCCTGGCACACTCCTTGCAAGGGGAGTCATGTGTCCTAGATTTAGTCAATGATTATGCATCATTGCATGGAGACAGAATGTTATATATACCCAGTATAATACTACGATATCATTTCAACATAGATGAGATAGTAGAGTTGGGGGGGGGGGAATCTGGCCATGCTGTGTGTATGCATATCAGTTATAGCTATGCAGTTCTCCTTCAAGCAATAATTAAGACGACCTGTCTCAGTACTAAAGCAAATCACAATAATTATTCTGATTGATTCCACTGTAGCTAGTAGCATTGGCTGCATCCATCCATAAATAATGATTGTAACTATACGAATGAGAGTATATATTACTTGACCTGCAGAATATCATCATGAATAGCCTCCGTGCATGGCTCTTCAATAATGATATGACATCAGAGGAGGTTCGACACGGTTGACCTTTGCTTGACCATTCGCAATTAAACTCCTCCACGCGCACGTATAAATGTATTGAACACATGGAGGACTTTAATTGCGAAAGGTGAAGCAAAGGTCAACCGTGTCGAACTTCATCAGATATGACATTAATTGTCCTGCCACCAACACTTAAAGGAAATGAATTGAAGAACAAGAAAAGAAACAAGAAGATGAATTCAGATCTATAATCAGTATTGTCTTGCCATTAGCTTCTTAAACTTATTAAAGGGGGGCTGACCTGAAAAACTGAAAAAAATTATTTTTGGTATCAAACTGTAGCTCAGGTGGTGTACATTTGGAATATCAGTTTTATTTTTCTTTTTTATTGCAAGTCTACAGTGGACAATAACCCCAAGAATTGAGCTAAAAAATCAGTGTAAAATGAGATTGCAATGTATTTCCTTGATAGGCGGGGTTTACGAGTGACGTCACGGGGGGAACGAGTTCAGCGCAAAGCACAAAGCATAGTGAAATGCTGAGTTGCTGCAAGATGTTCTAACACTTATTGTGAAGATGTTAGTCTTTTTAAGTTCCCAAAGATCCTGTTATACATTGCAAATGGGGAAAAAAATAATAAAGAGAACCAGAGCAAATTGGTCATTGAGGTCCAGGTAGTACTGACTTCAGTTATCGAAAGAGATCATCAAGCACGCCATCTATATCCATGATAGTTCAAAGCCAAATAGAGCTGCTTATGAAGAGAGCGAGAGAGAGAGAGAGAGAGAGAGAGATCTAGGGTAAGCCTAGTAGATCTTGCAATGCAAAATAGTGTTCAAGTTTCAAGCTGGTATTACTGTGAACATGTCTACCACTAGATACTAACTGGATTACTGGATCATGAACCAGAACCCCCACAAGAGACAACTATAGCATCTGAGGAAGCAGCATACCCAGAAAGGAAGGTTCAAATCAGCAGCAGGACAAAATCAAATCAGTTCTGTTGGTATGCGAAGTATTACGTACTTAATTAGCATTACATGTTAGAAATTTTTTTGTTATAGAATTTACTGTCAGTGCTAACAGATATAATATTATTACTTATAGGTCTGCAGGTAAAAATCAAACCAGATATGCATTCTGTTGCAGAATACGTTGATGTACCTTTATATGAAAGAAACCATTAGACAATGTCAGAGGGAATCAGTATCAAATCACTTTGTGATGATACCCAAGCACAAGCTCCTCTCAGTAGCCAGTAGAAGGGACCTCAGGTTGATAAGCCTACTGCCATCAAAAGTAATGACATTAAATTTGTAATTATCAGATTCTCATTTTAACAATTTGGGCCATTGTTCAAGTTGTGAGACATGTGCTGGTAACAGTGCACGATGAAAAGTTTTGATGGTGTCACTGTTCAGTTGTTAGTGGTGGCTACTTATATAAAGCCCATCAGTAGCTAGATATTTTTGAGACAGCACAACTAGGTAAACTAATTCATTCTGTCCTTCCTAACCACCTCCAGCAGAGCCATATAGGCAGAGCGAAAGGGGTCTGGCTACAAGAAACTAGGTTAGCTATCAGTAAGCAGTAAACCTGTATTGCCTGAAACTATAATGAAAAGCAGTTAGTAAATTAATGTACAATAGCTATAATAATGCTATTAAATTTTAGATAACTCACTCATGTACAAGTCGGGGTGTTTCTCGTGTACTACGGTCACACTGGATATCGGTAAGTGAGCAACCCAAACACTAAAACATATACAGTACCAAACCGATTATACAATTGACTGTACAGCTTCCACCTTGTGACAGAGATTTTTTTTCAGCACTCACAGTTGACATTGTACTGAACACAGTGCACTGCCGTGACACTGGCACCTGAGGTCCTATAATTGTCCACATAAAATTATTATTTGTAAACAAAATGTATGAAATTTATAGCTGATAGACTCACCAATCAGTGTTTCCTATAGTGCAACCAGGAATGTACTACCAAAATTGTGCCAAACTTAAAATCCTGCTTTAACTTTATTATGATGTGTGTGTATTAAGTGGAAAACTACTACAATGACCTCATTAATTGTAAGAATTAATTGAGGGGGTGAGGCATGCCCTAATTATGACATCATGGTAATTATTCCATATAAGTCAACCTTTTTAATTAACACAAGTACGTTCATAATTATGCTTTGTTCAATCCTTACAATATGGGTATCAATTGAAAGCTTATGCCATAGAGAATACTTTGCTTAAGCTAGTTTAGCTATCCAAACTTCTCATAGTCAAAAAAATATATATATAAAGGACTTTTTAACCAATTATTTTTAAAAATTATCACATCAAGCACACATTTTCCAACAATTTTTTGCTAAAAAAGTTTTTGAAAATAACTTACAGACATAGATATGAAAAAAACAAAAACGGGAATAAATTTCTGAAATTCTCTGTGTGATTTTATAACAGATTTATACTTCTTAACAAGTTCGAACCTCCAGGAAGTCCTTCCAAATATGCAAACATGTTACTTTAGAGAAACGTTTCTGGATGCTTTCAAGAGGAACCGATTCCAATGCTGGTATTATTGTATTACATAAGCTTACAATGCTATACTTACATTATTCTTTGCTGCTTAAGCCCATACACGCTTGAGCTCACAATGAAATTTGGCAGCATGTACACTATATGACCCCTCTCCTCCATTAAAAATCTCTCAACTAGAGACTTCTCGTTCTTAAAATCAGGGTGACTGCTGAGAATCTCTCTCATCTGTTCAGCTTTCATACCACGTGTATTTACACCTCTCTTCTAACACTGCACGCCAACCCCTTAGGAACACCAAGAAAATAGTTTATCTTTTGTGGCTTTCCTCCCCACTATCCATCCCTCATTATTCGCTGAGCACCTCCAGGTTTGACGTTCATTTTGGAGACATCTAGGGCATCATCGGGCATTGCTGCGTGGCAACTACTATGATCAAACATCCAAACTTGTCTCCAGCCATCCTCTTTAGGATATTTCGTCTCTGCTATTTTTACAGCCTCTTTTAGCTGAGCAATAAACTTTTGTGCAGTTCAATAGCCTTCTTTGGTTTTTCCATATTCGAGAAGTTGACGTGTCGAGCAGATGAATCCTTTTACTTGGCTAGTTCGTACTCGTCATCAGTAAGATGCAAGTATCCTCCTCTTCTATGAAATCAGAGACCATAATTCCACTTCCCCTAGACTTTGGTCTCATTACGGTTGTTCCCTTCAAAGCCCATGAGTCGGTTGATCTTGGAACGTGGAATCGTCATGAAACAAGACGACTGTCTTGTTTAGCACTGAAGCATCCGGGGGGTTCAAATCAGCTGGAAGAGCCTTCTTGGCATCTTCTGTTGGTGCATTGTCACTGTTCAAAAATCCCAAAGAGACCATCCTTCGTAGAAATCTCTGGCGGTATTCAACAACATATGTTCTCTCATGACAATCAACATACGTTCCTTTCTTCTTCCTGTAAATCCAAGTTCGTGCTTCCATTTCCTTGCTGTTTTAATACCAATCTTTCTGGGGAAACCAGGTTCAAGGGTCTCATTTGGTAAGAGATCATCATTTAACCACCAGCAAAACTTCGCTACAGTCAGATTAGGTTCCCCTTTGAGGTCAGCATGCTCCCAAATGTATCTTGTCACTTTTTTGTTAAGATCTTCACTCGTCCACATCACACCACTTCTTTCATATTTCCCTTGCTTGTTCTCAGGAATCTCACCATTCTCAGTAAAATACTTTCTCCACTCACGTACAGTTTTGTCTGACTTTCCTATCATCATGCCTGACAATTCTGCTCACCCAAACCTAGATGCTTACAAAGTTGAAAACACAAAAACAATCCTAAAGAAACACGGTCATCTCTGTGTAACCCAAGATTCACAAAAATCTTCTATAGTGTGGTCGGTGTCAGATTTCATACTTGCATCCAAGTCAACAGTGGGGTCTACAGATTCATTATCAGTGTCCAGAGCTTCTTCAGACATTGTCACAATTTCAGACAGATCATCTTGAGCAATGGTGATTTGTCGACTATTTTCTCCACTTTCACGTCTTCTTTTAGCTTCCCTGGCCTTCTCAGCATTTAGTTCTAGCTGTCTTTTCATTGGTGGCATCTCTCAAGAGTTGAAAAAAACAAGGAAAACAGTAAAAAACTTTGCTAGAATCTTTTCGTGGCAAACATGCGGTAATATTAATTATAATGTCATTGACCGAAAATTTTTTGGAAAAGTGATGTCATAAGCTAGTAAAATTGGTGGTCAGTGCTAAAATTCAGCTTGTAGACCTGCAATGCAGACAAAAGCTATTGTATCATGTAGAGGATGTCAAGCGCTGCAAATGCAGCAGGAAGTAAGTTCGTACGTTATGTAATTAGGAAGTAATGATTGCAATTAGTTTTTGGAAGTACATGTGTGGTTGCACTATAGCCTATCCTGTCTTTTATCTTCGACAGACGAATCTCGAATCTCGACTGGGCTGTCACTTTCAGACTCATACTAGTATGGTTCAATTCATTCCATCACTATCTGAAGTGCTGTCTTGGCTTTCAAAGGGAGAGGATGAATAACCAAGGCTCAAAACTTTACTGCTTGTACTTGAATCATCGTTGTTGCAGTAAATAGCAAAGCTGTGGGTGACTCCAGGAAGAGCTGTGTTCAGCCATTAGTTAGTACTAAACGCGTAGAAAACGTTCCCCCCGTGACGTCACGTAGTAGCTCCACCCAAACAGGAAATACAGAAATTTGCCTTTCCTGGTGGATTCAGCTCATCTCAAATTTTGTAAGTTTTTACTGCTTTAGAATTTTTTTTAGATTTTTTGACTATTTTTCCTCTAACTCACACCTCTTTTAGTTCAAAAAATTTTGTATGTCAGCCCCCCTTTAATGTTACAGTAGAATTATAAATTGGCATTCCTGTCTCTAGCTTGACCTGGGGTTAGCTGATAGAGACAGGAATGTTGCCACGTTTGAAATTTTGCCACAGGAATGCTGCCAATAACCATTACCTCATTATCTGGAGAATTCATAGTTCAACTTTAATTGGCAATGTTCCTGTCTCTAGTCGTCCATTTCTATTCGCTTCTCACTAAATAATTAAACTGGCCACATGGCTGGTAATACTCAGCATGTACTGTACACGATCTAATTATGATACAGATCTAGAGAGTATACGGACTGCCCATAGTTTACCTAGCAAAACTGTTTTTCTAGGAAGCCATGAGTGGATGCTTGCAAGAGCTATATCTGGAAAACTACTATAGCTATGCACATCAAGTTTTGATATGCACTCCCTGGGAAGGCCTTGATATATGTGGAATAGCTAACTCAAAATTGGCGGAAATTCCCAAACGTCAGGTTTTTTTGGTATGGCCAGGTCTCTCATGGAGCGCTTTCTCCGTATGGAAACCATTCATTTCTACACACTTGCATAAGCTACTCGAAAATTTAAATGACGACTCTTTCCAGATAGACAGGTGTGCATTATTTGGAATTCGAATATTCACTTTCTGCCTGCAATATCTGAAGATTTCTGGTTAATTGTGCTGAACTCTCTGTAACTTTTCAGTCTTCAATATTTAGGAAGTGAATACTTTGTTACACTTATTATGTAGTTGTCACTATAAGAAGATGAGCAAAGCAAGTACATTGATTTGTTAACGGAAATCCAGCCTCCTGAGATGCTTTGCTTGAACTTTTCAATCACTGATAGCATAAATATCTATGCTGATAGTGTACCATATACACGCATAGCTTCGTTCCCAGGCTCCCTCCCACCGGAAATTATGGAAGTGCGCAAAGAAAGAGGGAGCCTGGTATCTAAAATCACGTGTATGACGTCAATTGTTGCTAAAGAATAAATGCGTGGGTGCTGCGGTTAGAATAATGACATCAAACTCTTGGTTCTGCGCACAGAAGCAATATTAGCGACCGCTGAGCGCTACGAGTAGCTACAAAGTTGTAAAGAAAGCTAGTCGCTAGTAGTATATTATCTATCAATAGTCTATGGTTATAGTTACTGATGCTCTACACTACCAATACATGGTAGAAAATCAGTTTGCGCGAGCATTCAAGTTGCCACGTGGGCTAATTGTTGCTAAAGAATAAATGCGTGGGTGCGGCGGTTAGAATAATGACGTCAAACTCTTGGTTCTGTGCACAGAGGCAATATTAGCGATCACTGAGCGCTACAAGTAGCTACAAAGTTGTAAAGAAAGCTAGTCGCTAGTAGTATATTATCTATCAATAGTCTATGGTTATAGTGTATAACTTACTGATGCTCTACACTACCAATACTTGGTAGAAAATCAGCTCGCGCGAGCATTCAAGTTGCCACGTGGGCTAATTTTGGACTGTTTGATGCAGACTCAAGCCATAGACAGCCTAATAATACTCTTTCTAATACCCGTTTGCTGTTTCTGTTACAAATACACAATCTACCGTTTGTTTTCCACTGTTGAACTCAGTTGAACTCCAATTTAAAGCGTGGGCAGGCTAAGATGTCAATCGCCATGCCCACGCACACTAATCACCCTTCTACCACCCTTCTACCCCACGTGATTTTAGATACCAGGCTCCCTCTTTCTTTGTGCACTTCCATAATTTCCAGTGGGAGGGAGCCTGGGAACGAGGCTAATACACGCACACTCAAATAAGATTCGTAGAATTATGAAAAAATGAGAACAAACAAGTGAAAAAACATTGGAAATGTAGGAATGGCCAAATCACAAAAAGAAAGCAAACAAAATGGAATGGCTCTTTGAATGTGTAAAGAATTATTCCTATTGGCAACATGAGGGACTTGATTAATATGGAAAGAGAGTACTACATGCAGCCCACACAGGAAGAATTCTACACACACTTAAACAGCCATTCCATCTTGTTTGCTTTCTTTTTACAATTGGGCCATTCCTATATTTCCAATGTTTTTTTTTTACTTGTAGACTATAGGACGGCTAGTGCTTGCTACATGTATGCACATGTACTGTTATTTTTATGCAGTTATGCTATACTTGCAATTGTTATTGTATAGGTCTGAGTCTCCTCAAGTGTTCTTGATAGTCATTGCATGGCTTTACCGAGTATTGCAGAATCAGAATGGGGTGAAGTAATACTATCATATGACAACATGTGTCACCTGGACGCCTTACGTGATGCTAGCAGTCCTCTTCCGTTACCACCACAATACAACAATATGTGGCACAAAATCATTAACATTCAGAGCAGTAGCGGATTTAGAGGGGGGGTTCAGGCCCCCCAAAACGATCAGAAGAGCCCCACCCACCCTAGATGAATACGCACGTTCTACGTTTATATGTTCGTGCGCAAGCATACAGCGCTGTGCTGCATTGCTGCGTGCACGTTGAGAACAGCCCCACCCACCTCGTAATGCATGCTGCATGTGTTAATCTAGAACTGTAATAGTGTGAAATTACTTATAGTAGTAGATAATAATATGAATATTTACTCAACTGTTAACCACTCTTACTCTAGTCTAGTCTAGTCAGCAGCTGAGTAGTTGCAACTTACATTACATCAGCCTTAGCTTCATTGATTTATGATGGTCAAATTCAAGTTCACTGAATCAGAATGTCCCAGAAGAAAGGTACCAGAAAGAGAGTAAGGGAAAGCAGTGGCAGTGATTGCATGCAACTAACCTCCTTCTTCAAAAGGTAAACAAACTGTTAACTACAGTACTCTTTATAGCTATCATGGCCCATCAATGTGAAATTTCAATCACAGTGACACACTATTATACACATTACTTTCTAGAATTGAGAGAGATAACCCTTCTCAAGTGACTTAAGGACTGAGACAGCTGGTCTGCAGCATAAAAATGGTCAACTTTCAACCTCCTCCCTGACAAAACTCCTAGCTGCAATGTACCAAAAATTGTATTATTTGGGTAGACCATTGTATAAGGAAGCTGGATATCATTAAAAACCACACCCAATAATTAATTAGTAGCCACGTGGTACACGTAAACAAAAGCTGTTGACGGGTAAGTTTTGCAAAAAGCGGTGATGAAGATCCAAGAATTAAGTAAGTTTAACTTGTTAGAAAGTATTCCCTACTTGGTTACTCTAAACNAGGAATGGTTGTCAGATTGAGCGAGTTCATTCCTGTGTCTACAATGTCATTGAGCTCAGTAGGGATATGAACATAGGTGACACAGTTAAATGAACTCCTCGCTCAATCTGACAACGATTCCTATCTTGTTTGCACGCTTTTTAAAGATTATTGCGTGAGAAATTTATATATCCCTATCTTGCATGCTTCCTTGGTGTTCTCCTTTTAGGTTTGCATCAATTCTTACAGGATGTCTATCACTTCACTAACAAACTTCTCATCTTTAAAGAGAACTAACATTGGGAAAACTTCATCCTGTGATGTGCTTTCAGAGACATATTTCTGCAACACTGAGAGAGAAGCGAACTCTGTGACAAGATACTGTGCCACATACTCAATCGCCCTGTGGTTAAACTGCTGAATCCTCTTCTGAAGGAAATATGTCTGAGATTGTTAGTAGCTCGCGACTCTGTTGAGGCCGTGTATCCTCCCAGTCTACATCAGGTGGTAGATGTCTGACAGCAACAGCTAAGCGAGAAGTGATATTGAGCATCGTGTTGTGGCAATCTTGTAAGTATATATATGTAGTAATATCACCGATAGTTCAACTCTTCACATGATATCTTATATGTACCTTCTCTCTCGTGTCTAACTCTCTGATGAAGGTTGCAGTTGTCGAATACCCATATCCACCTTCCAGTACGAATCATTTCCTGGTAACGTGCCTGTGAAGTTAGCTCAAGAAGGTATCGCCATGCAGTATGATAGGACACACTAACTCCTGCATGGTTCAGAACTGTCATTGCCTACATGTATATGTGATTGTATTTGTATGTGTATTTGTGTGTATGATATTTTATGCACACCTAATCTCCTATAGGTACATACCCTTGTAGAGAACCCGTCAGCTTGGCATCAGGCAACCTGAAGTGAAAAAAAATACCAGCAACACTGACTTCATTCGTGATGCAGTACGTACTGTTGAGATGGAGCATCAAGATGCAATATGCAATATGCGTGGGTATACAATTGTGTAAATTTACGTAGTTTTGTATCCTGCCCACATTCAAAAATCACCTGTCTAGCACACGTCTATGCTATATATAGGCTCATGTGAGATTAGAGACCAGGCTCCCTCTTTCCTTGCGTGCATGGTTGGGAGGAGCCTGGGAACAAAACCTCCAATTTTCTCCATCTTCTTCTTCTTTAAGAAGCTGATTCTTTTTTGAACTAATAAACTTGGTTTTTTTGTCTTCAATCGCTATTTCCATTGTTTTTTTGTGTCTCTCATTGAGTCACTAGATACAAGGCGAAAAGCACCTTCTCCATATGGCGGCCATTAATTTCTTAAACTCATACATTATTCATAAGCTAAGCAGTCTAACGACCCTTTCCATATTCAAGTGGGCGTTATTTGGAATTTATTGGCATCCTCTCATTCTTTGCGTTCAGTTCTTCAGTAGGGAAGCTAACAAGACACACATACAATTATCAGTCATAAATCACGTTTTCAGCTTGGGGTTTCAGAGTTTCTCAGCTGTCTGAAAGATGTGAGGCCGTAGGCCTGTTGACAAGTTCTCTGCTCAGACTAATTCCACTGATATTGCAAGCGCTTTCGATTGATACCAAGTTTTAGCAAGGTAAGTCATATCAAAATATAAAGTACACTTATGTAGCTAGCTACCTTGGCATGGAGAAGAGAACTTTGAATTTTGATTAAATCAGTAATAGACACATATGATGCTAAAACTATACATTTTTAGACTATGTACATCTTGGACTATGGTCAGCTAAGTGCAGAAGAGTTACAACTAAAGTATAAGTAAAATACAGCTTGTACAAAATCCAAAATAATTGCTGCAATAAGCAAGCACTCACACAGCCTAGGAAGAGTCCAGAGACTTCTAGTCAGCATTGAAATGTAGCACTACACTTGCTCTAATAGACTGTAAAGAGTTAGACTGCTAGCGCTTGGCTGGCATTCAATAGCTGCCATCTTTGCTGGGCATGTTTCAGAACTTCCCCAAAAATTAATGATATTCATGCACTTTGATTTTTGATCAAATCAGTAATGGATATCCCTGTCTCTACAGAATTTAGATCTCCATTCTATAGTACTAGCACTATACGTACCTTGAATCTGGAATGAAATAATCCTTGCGTTTTGAAGATACCAGGCATGGAAAACTGGAAAAGAAGCGACTTTGCTCATCAAAAACTGTCAGTTTACGTAAGTACTAGAGGGCGCTCCGCAATAGTACAAGGTATGAATATTAATGACCACAGAGCCTCATGGAGTAATTGTATTCATTAACCACAACGTGTCACAACTGCAGATTATGACAAATCTGTACTATGTATTCCACTTGTATGACACGCTTCCATTTGTTCGATAAACTTGGGGTCTTAGTGTAGACTGTACATGGCGAAAAGCGCCTTCTCCGTATGGCAGCCATTCATTTCTACACTCATGCATAATTCATTAGCTACTTGAACATTTCAAAGTGACGACCCTTTTCCAGATATAAGTGTGCAATATTTGCTGCCTGCCTGCTTTACCTGAAGATTTCTGGTTGTGCTGAGCTCTCTGTAATCTTTCAGTCTTCAATATTTATGAGGTGAATAGACTTCTTTAATGTTACACTTATTATGTTGTTGTCATTATAAGAAGATGAGTAAAGCTAGTAAATTTTGTTAGATACACTCCAGCCTCCGGTGCTGAGATGCTTCACTTTACTGATAGCATACCAGTAGATTATACAAGCTATAATATTCATGCTGATATATAGAGTACAAGTAACTACCGTATATATACACACAAACTCGAGCTCAAATGTGATTCATAGAATTATGAAAAAATGAGAACAAACAAGTAAAAAAAACATTGGAAATGTAATGATACATAGGAATGGCCAAATCGTAAGAAGAAAGCAAACAAGATGGAATGGCTGGCAGAGTGTGTAAAGAATTATTCCTATGGGCAACATGAGGGACTCAACATTGGAAGAGAGTACTACATGCAGCCCACACAGGAAGAATTCTGCACACGCTCAAACAGCTGTGTGCTTTCTTTTTACGATTTGGCCATTCCTATGTATCATTACATTTCCAATTTTTTTTTTTACTTGTAAACTACTTGCATTAACATATACAGTTGGGGTTCTATTCATGCACTTTACATACACCTGTTTAGTTTGCAATTGGGAGCTTAACTCGATCAGCGCTATTCCATAAACCCAAACATAAGTATCACTCGACACAACAAAGATGTTTCTCTCTGTTGCCCAGATACTGTGATGCCATATGGCAAGATCACCTTCCCCATGTTAGTTGTTTGGTGTTATGTGAACCATACCACTTTGTATCTTGTACACACCTGGTTGATGTGGTGAGTCTATGACAAAGTTAGTTATAGTCTGAATGCTTTCTTCCTTACATTTATCAACAAGTTTTTTGTTACATACTCTATCAGACTACTTTTACACTTGCTGAAGTTAGCATGCTGGCATATTTCTTGTCATGGGGTATGGGACTGTGGTCATTGATGGTCAATTGTTCATCATCAAGGTGTGAGGCTACTCTTTCCTCTTTGAATATGAACAAGCTTTCTCGGAGGTGGTAAGCAGTCTGGCTGGCTAATATCACTTTTGTTGCTATGTCTAAATATTGAGATAAGCTTATTGACCAAATATAATTAAAATAGTCTAAATATGTATCTACATTACTTGGAGGAGGCATGTGAATGTAGCACATAAAATCTATAATGATGCAAAAGCAGTCACTGATGGTGGATGTGAAGTTTCAAAACATCCACTAAATTCTATCTGTTTGGACATACTAGCCAGAAATTTGCTTTTTTGACCAGTGCGCATTGAGCCATCTAGTTTAGCTAGTGCCATTGGGTACTGGGATGTTTGAATGGCAATTCCACTGGACTGTAAGGCTTGCATTGCATTTTTATTTATTTCTTCTGTTTAACCTTACTATTCTGTTCCCTGTTAGTTATTGTTCTTAGAGTAAATGTACTCAATTTTATTCATTACCCTCTATATATTTATTGCAATAGTCATGCAGTCATACGTTGTGCTCCAACTTCAGCAATAACTGATAGGTCATGTACCTGATGCTCTTCCAATTTTTTAGGCCTTGAATTGAAAATATTGCTCAATTCTTGCTGGAGGTTTTGGAAGATTGGAGCATCTTCCAACATACCTGAAATAATTGTAGCTCTCTGACATACAAATCATTTGATCTGATTGGTATCACCTTCACTACAACAGTAAGTGTATACACCATGTATTATCCTGTCTGCATATGCAACAAAATTTGCCAGTTCTACTGTACGAAAGTGTGAAGGCCTGCTAGTTATGCTTTTTATTCTGTTGTTTATTACACACTCGTGTGCCTCATCGATTGCTAAATTGTGATATGGTTTTCCACGCATGCTACAATTCCATTTTCCATCATGGAAATGTAGTAGAAAGTCTTCTGGGCATGTTTGTGTGTCACAAATAGTTGTCATACATAAGTAATGGTGTGAAAAAGAAACAAAAGCTCTGTAATAACTTTGAGGCTTGAATTTCTGAGCTCCCAATCACCTGATCTAATGGCAAACAAATAAGCTACATATGCATGCATTTAAGTACCACAGCATTTGACACCAAAACTGTGACAGCTTGTCTGCATTTGTTTTGTTCATTTGATTGTTAACCCAAGTCCAGAATGCCTTAATTCCCTAGCTTGGTATGTTCTGTTATTTTCTTCTGTAAATATTATGTACTCTGTTGTTCATTAAAGCTTTATGTGTTGCTAAGAGCAAAAGATTAATGTCTTGCCACTGTTTAATCCCATTATCGGCTTTGTAACCACACCCAACTGCAAATTCTTTCAACCCTCCATCCCACATTATATCACGAAGTTGCTAAGCACACGGTTTAAGTAAATGCCAGTTACCTGGAATCGGATAGAGCCAGGTGTACTTTTCTTTGTGTATACATCTTTTATGTTTAGCACTAAAGAAAATGTCTGCTCATCTCCAGCTACTACAATTTTAGTGGGAAATCCTTCACACCCTACTCTCAAATCTGACTTTAGCTTGTTAAGGTACAGTTCAACGTCACCTTGTGTAGCTGATTGGCCCTCATCTATTGTGGCAAATGTGAACTCATCTGAGCCACAATCTGGTGTCCAATTAGGGAAGAATTTTGAAAATGAAAGGAAAATAGGGACCGGGCAATCATTTGGTGAAGTAGGCAATCTATTCACTGTATTAATGTAGCTAACTTTGCTGAAGTTTAAGAGAGAAAATTCATGTTCAGTGTAGCATACATTTCTTACAGTTAGATCCTTCCTTTTCATGGTTTTGTGTCCTGGACATTGCTTTTTGGGTACCTCTTGTGCAATAGATGCTAATGATGGCACATGTTGTTGCTTAATTTGTTTATTATGGGGGAGCTTGTTTTTCCTCGTGGATATTTGTGCTGATATTAAATTTAACATTTTCTTCAATCCATCTAAGGTAGCTCCTAAACACTTAGTAAATTTCATTCTAAAGCAGTTGTCAAATGATACTCTCCAGAAAGCTTTTTTGTTTAATTCTTCATGTATGCACCGTTTCTTTGACCAAAATGAGCCATGTTATCTGACTTGATCTACACTACAGGACAAACCGAAAGCATTCAATATTTGAAAACCTTTGTCTCTCAAACTAAACAGGTATGCCATTATGCCGATCAGTGTTTGTAAAAATGGTTTGGTAGGATTCATGGCTGCACACATCATGCTAACTATCATCCTAATCTTCAACTTTCTCACTTTACTGTACTCTTTGCTTGGTTTTGCTCTATTAAGAGAATAGTCAGATGTTGTTACTCTGTCTACAAAGTTGCAGAGTTAATCATCAAAGTGTTTGTCTAAAGATTCCTCACTTAATACACCCTCACTATCTACAAGACTCCTATAGTCAAATATAGATGCACATGGTAGTGCTGAACATTGCTTTTTAACAAGTCCCCAAAGAGTTTCTTAATGTGAATTTTTTTTTCAATTACCACTGGTTCACATGCAATCGATAAACATATTAAGTTTTATAGCTGATCTGCTAATTTTGGAAGGACTTGTCCGAATCTATTATTTGTACTGTAGTATTTATATCCCCTTTGTTGTTATAAAATAACTTAACATGTGAAGCATCAACCATGGATACTAAGTCTTGAGTGTATACACATCCATCTTCATTCAACTTTTTTAAAGTGAATTCAAGTACTAAATTTATTTCACCCTTAAACTGAATGTTATCATTAGAATTTTCTGCCTGTAAGTGATGACAACCACCTGTTCCTAATTGGTCAGAAAATTCAGCAACTGTGTTTCTTTTGGCTTCATTTATAAACTCCATTTCCCCGTGTTCCTACTTCACACCCAACCTCCAACATCCCACCATTTTCATTTACCATTTCTTCATACTTTTTGTACCACCTTGGTTTAGATGGCTTTCTATGGTAATCTATTAAACACCCTTGACATAAGCAACTGTCAGCATTTAAAGTTTAGTAATGCCACCATAGGAAGCATATTCTGATAGAGGTTTATGTTTAGACCCAGGGTGTCCCGTGCTCTCTGATTTGTGAAATTGTTGTAGATTAGCATGGGACCCAGATCGACTGTAACCAAATAGTACATTCTGTACATTGTTTTTAGTTTTTTTAGGCCTTTCCTGTTCACCTTCGCTGTCATAATCTTTATCATTATGTTTTTCACCTTGCTGTTTTCTCTTCTTGCTATTTGGTACAATACCAATGTTACTTTCACAACTTTTTCCATGTCCATAGCCTTTTCGTTGTCCATTGCCTTGTCCACTACCACTAACCATAGGTACTTGGATTATACAGGGATAAGTACTTAGTACAACTATTATAAGTGTAACTACCAATCCTAACTGATACGATATTGGAATGGGAAATTTTTTTGTGTTTTTTATTTTTAAATTTTTTTATACAACCACTGTAGTTACCAACATACAAGGGGTAAGCATCCATCTCATCATAATGGGTAACGCCAACACTGGTAGCACAGCTCATCAACAATACAAATGTAGTGAAGAGCATTAATCTGAAATTACGTAAACTAACTGTTAAGTATGTATTGACTGTCTGGCATTTATATATGTGATTGTAATACCAATTTAATGTATTTGTAGGTATTTTAATTTTACTGTGCATCATTTATTTACTACAGGTTTAAGCTCAACCTAGCCAGCAAGAATGAATGCAGCTACCACCACAAATTTCTACGTCATTTATTATTATTATTATTATTATTATTATTATTATCATCCTCATCATTTTCCATTGTATTTAATTAACTTACACAAGTTGTTTACAGCAAGTATGCATGACTGAGAGTCTTGTTTCATTATGGTGTGGAATTGCCAACAAACTTCTGCAGCTGCATGTGCACTAATTAATTACCGCTGTAGTCTCCATGCCCTACGTCATAAGTTTATTGCACGTGAGCAAAAAAAGGACAAAATTGAACATTTTTCAATCCTTCACTGTGAATATCTTTCGTTATTCATAGATAATCAATTGCACTATTTAATATGTAAAACTTCACAATATATCCTATCAATCATTGATAACTTGTTGGGCAGGATGGTTTCTTTCCTAGTGCACTTTTGTTCTGAAAATGACAGCTCAATAATCACCAAAACATAGGGTGACAGTTCCTGCTGTGGTATGAACAAACAAGAAATTAAAGATAGTGACAATCATAAGTAGTAAGGGGCACAACTAACCTTTTGTAAACAGTTTGAAACAGTGCCCTGCAAAGCAAGAGGTGTGATACTGAAAGCTTTTAAAAATAACAAATTTTGTGTGGCCCCCACAGCTAAGGAAAGGTATTGTTGAATATCTTTTGGTAAAATTCATGCAAAAGAGACTCTAAACACCTTACAGACAGAGTTCTGAAGATGTATAAATAGCGGGAACCGAGTGCACTATTTTAGTAAAAAATGATCAATACCAAAAATCTGCCATTAGTAAATGTACAAATGAAGCTTACTTATCCCACAAGTACAAAAAAACATTAGAAATGTAAGGCCAAATCGTAAAAAAGTGAGCAAACAAGATAGGAATGGTTGTTAGATTGAGTGAGTTCATTTCACTGTGTCACCTTATGTTCACATCCCTAGCTTAATGACATTGTAGACACAGGAACGAACTCGCTCAATCTAACAACCATTCCTATGTTGCATTACATTTCTAATGTTTTTGTACTTGTTTGTTCAATTTTTTTCAACTCAAAAATCATACTGGTTTTAACTGGACTAGTCCTGAACACGAGTTATAGCTGGTAGAAATAACAACTAATTTACAACTAGCCACGTGTAGTATGAATCTCATTATCTCCCATACTCTCTGTACAAACCCAAAATGTTCGATAAATAGTATGTACTTCCGGGGGTCTTAGTGTAGACTGTGTATCTAGCCACCTAACGAGAGACACAGAAAAACGATACCAAAAGCACGTGAAGACAAAGATACCAAGTTAATTCGTTCAAGAATCAGCTTCTGAAAGTGAACAGTCTTTGAGAAAAGCTGAGCCATGATAGAAGAAGAAGAAGAAGAAGAAGAAGAAGAAGAAGAAGAAGATGGAGAAAATTGGAGGTTTGGCATATTTTAGTTTGGTACTTTAGCGATGGTTTTAGGCCATGTTTTTGGGCTTGTTGGAAAGAGAGTGAGCTAAATAGTAGCTTGAGAAGCCTTTTAGTGGTAAGCGCTCAGTTTTTGCAGAGTTATTCGCGTGAATATTTGTATTGCGCTAATGGGCCATCCGTGCCATTCCTATGTACCCAGTACTACCGTACTGGGAATAAAAAAAAACATTGGAAATGTAATGAGACACAGGAATGGCTAAATCGTAAAAAGAACGCAAACAAGATTGAATGGCTGTTAGAGTGTGTTAGGAATTCTTCCTGTATGGGCTGCATTTAACAATCTCCTCTCATTTTGATTTGCCCACAGAAATTACACACTCTAACAGCCATTCAATCTTGTTTACATTCTTTTTACGATTTAGCCATTCCTGTGTCTTATTACATTTCCAATTTTTTTTTTTTTTACTTGTTTGTTCTCATTTTTCCATAATTCTACAAATTACATTTGAGTTGGTGTGCGTAGTTAGTAGTCTGGCAAGCCAGACTCACTGAGCCAGCGGCGGGCTGCTGACCTGGTAAGTTGTGTAGCCTAAAGTGAAACACACATCTCAGTCATTAGGAGGCAGGAGCTGTATCATAAGCCCTTCTATATGTTATGATAATCAAAGTCCTGATTCATCTCTTAAGAAGAGCAACCAGGTATCACAAAATAGTTCCAGGCAACTTCAGTGCATTTAATTCCAAATAACGCACACTTTTGTGTGTGGA
>CAXIPT010000066.1:48659-58872 GCA_964030475.1 Tethya wilhelma
CGGATTCAAACCCTGAGTGAGATGTGTATATAGCAACAGATATGCAAGGTAAGGAGTATGAATTAAGATATCACTAGCAACAGGCAATAATATTATATACTCTTACCATAACTTAGGGCAGGTCTTGGTACAGTTCATGATAGTGTGACATCGAAATGCTGAGAAAGGATCTGAAACCTTTTCTAGTCTCTCCTTTTGAAATTGATCCTAAAGAGTAGAAAATTATAATAAATGGTATATAACACATCTGCAATAATGGTGAACTAGCATTGGCAATCATTAGCAAAAATCATTAAATGTTTGGCAGTTTATTCTTTACGTCTTGAAAACAAACCAACATCAAAATGTTATCACATGGTTAAAGGAAGATGAACGCAAATTTCAGANCCAGAAGGAAGGACCATGCAAACACTGAATCAGTTGTTATTGTTTCTCGTTATTTCAAAATCCATGAATAAATATTTTTTGGAAGGCACCTAGGTATCTGCAATAAACACACCATATAGCCATGCAGGAGCTAGCCTTGTTTCCAAACTCTCTCCCAGAATATTACACGTGAATGAGCGAATTCATGTGAATGATGTAGCGTGCAGAAAAATTAGTATGCTGTAGTAGAGAAACCGTACAAACTCTCTCTATGGGCAACAGGCAACATCATTCACGTGATTTCGCGTACCAGGCTCTCTCCCTTCTTATTTTTGCACCCTCTCGTGTGCATAAAATTAATCACTGGGAGAGGGCCTGGGAAAGAGGCTAGCAGGAGCCAGACTAGCACTAGCTTTAGCACCACTAGTACACACTGTAAAAGCGCAATAAGTTTTAGGCTCCAATGTTGTATTCCCAGTACAGTAGTACTTGGTACATAGGAATGGCACGGATGGCCCATTTGCGCAATACTAATATTCATGCGAATAATTAACTCTGCAAAAACAGAGTGCTTGGTACTAAAAGGCTTCTCAAGCTACTATTTAGCTCATTCTCTTTCTAACAAGCCTATAAACATGGCCTAAAACCATCGCTAAAGTAAAATATACCAAACCTCTAATTTTCTCCATCTTCTTCTTCTTCTTCTTCTTCTTCTTCTTCTTCAGTCTACTATGTTATTTCAGCATTTCTCGAAGACTGTTCACTTTCGGAAGCTGATTCTAGAACGGATTAACTTAGTTTCTTTGTCTTTACCTGCTTTTGGTATCGCCTGCTCGTGTCTCTCATTGAGTAGCTAGATACAGTATGGGTCAAAACAAAGATCCTGTTACCGTTCAGTTCTACGTTCGTGTTACACTTTGCACGTAACCTTTTTGGTTTAGTTCTGTTTTAAGGATGGTAGTAAAACGCTTAGCACATATAAGTGTAATAATAGCTATAGACTATGATATAAGTTTATTTTGCAACGTAGGTGATCATCACTTGAGGCTCTTGAAGAAGTCTGAGGACTGCACTTCTATGGTTACAGTTTATGTAGTAACAAGCCTATATAGTACTCAAAACTTGCAAGTGTAGTAATAGCGCAATTACTCAGCTGCTTAGTACCGCTTCTGTTTCTTTGCATTACGCTACCATTTTACGAATGTACTACGGAACGGTAACGGGAATTTTAATTTATTTTGACGCATACCGTACAAGGCGAAAAGCGCCTTCTCCGTATGGCAGCCAATCACTTGTAAATTCAAAATGATGACCCTTTCCATATAGACAGGTGTGTGTTATTTGGAATCCAGCTATTCGCTTCCTGCCTACAATACCTAAAGATTTCTGGTTGTGCTGAACTCTCTGATAGCATAGATTATGTTAAATATCCATGCTGACAGTTTACAAGTAACTACCATGTACACGCAAACTCAAATGTGATTCATAGAATTATGAGAACGAACAAGTGAAAAAACATTGAAAATGTAACGAGACATAGGAATGGCCAAATCGTAAAAAGAAAGCAAACAAGATAGAATGGCTGTTTGAGTGTGTAAAGAATTATTCCTATGGGCAATACGAGGGACTCAACATGTATAGGTTAGTGACTTAGCCTGAGGTTCTTAGCGATTTAGAAGCATGAAGCATGCTTGTTATAGTACACCGAGGGTGGAGCCTGAGGTTACTATACAAGCATTCTAAGGGCTTCTAGATCGCTAAGAACTGAAGGCGTGGTCACTAACTGGCTCTATAAAATGAGTCACTTCCTTAGTAACCGACCGTGCTGTATAGTAACGTGACGTCACTCTGGATTCATTTTGGAAAAATTCGTGATTGAGCGAGTGTGTAGCTACTGTAGCTGTGTCAGAAAACGTCTCTATAGATATTGCAATTTTTACCAGAAAACTTGTCAAATTGTGTCAGAAAACTTTGAAATTTAACTTGAGTCTTCTTTTGTTCGTCACAAGTCAAACATGAGTGAAAACCTCTAGAAGATGGCACGGTAACCAGCTCTCCAGTTCTCGGGTCAAGTATAGGGCCACAAGGCTTGCGTCTGCTAGTTCTTTTGGTGATCATTGGACAAAACTAGTTCGCTCCTTTGTTTGCTATATAGAGCTATTGTGTTTCAGACTTGTAGCTCACCCTTGTGTATCTTGTTGCCACACAATTCAACCCTTTTCTTCGTGAACAAATTACTGCTATTGCAGTTCTTTTCTCTTGTGGTTAGGTCTCTATCTCTTCAGTTAGTGACCTCATTAATATATTCATGATGTCTCTCCCTCAGACCTCATTAGCAATCAAACATCAACCGCTGAATATTCATAAATTTTCTAAGGAAAGAGAGTACTACATGCAGCCCATGCAAGAAGAATTCTGCACACACTTAAACAGCCATTCCATCTTGTTTGCTTCCTTTTTATTCCCAGTACAGTAGTACTGGGTACATAGGAATGGCACGGATGGCCCATTAGCGCAATACAAATATTTACGCGAATAACTCTGCAAAAACTGAGCGCTTGGCACTAAAAGGCTTCTTTAGCTACTATTTAGCTCTTTCTCTTTCTAATGAGCCCAAAAACATGGCCTAAAACCATCGCTAAAGTACAAAAATAAAACATGCCAAACCTCCAATTTTCTCCATCTTCTTCTTCTTCTTCTTCTTCTTCTTCTTAATTCTTCTTCTTCTATCTTGGCACGACTTTTCTCAAAGACCACTCACTTTCAGAAGCTGATTTTTGAATGAATAAACTTGGTTTCTTTGTCTTCAGGTCCTTTTGGCATCGTTTATTCGTCTCTCTAGCTGAATCGCTAGATACAAGACGAAAAGCGCCTTCTCCAGCCATTCATTTCTATACTCATTAATAATTCATTAGCTACTTTGGAAATCAAGTTGGCGACCCTTTTCCAGATAGACAAGTGTGCGTTATTTGGAATCAGAATGTTTGCTGCCTGCATGCCTGGAGATTTCTGGTTGTGCTGAAGTCGCTGTAACCTTTCAGTCTTCAATATTGTATAAAACTACTTTAATAGTTGTCATTATAAGAAGATGATTAAAGCTAGTAAATTTCACTTTACTGATAGCATAATATAATATCCATGCTGATCAAGTTAGTCTCGCGGGCCAGACGTCCGAGAAGACGTCTGGCCCACGAGACTACATGCTGATGTAGGCAAAAACTCAAATAAAATTCATAGAATTATGAAAAAATGAGAACAAACAAGTAAAAAAAAAACATTGGAAATGTAGTGAGACGTAGGAACGGCCAAATCGTAAAAAGAAAGTAAACAAGATGGAATGGCTGTTAGAGTATGTAAAGAATTATTCCTATGGGCAACATGAGGGACTCAACATGGAAAGAGACGGTACTAAATGCAGCCCATACAGGAAGAATTCGGCACACACTCTAACAGCCATTCCATCTTGTTTACTTTCTTTTTACGATTTGGCTGTTCATATGTCTCACTACATTTCCAATGTTTTTTTTTACTTGTAATTTTTATGTCTCAATGTATTCCAGTTTTTTTTTTCACTTGTTTGTGGCTTTTGGGTTATAATAGGTTAAGCCTTGGCAACAAGTAAAGGATTACAGTAGTCATATGATCATTTGTGTGTGAGTATGTATTTGTGGTTTTAGTGGAAAGTGTAGCTATGGCACATGAGTAGTGAGAGTTGCTTAGAATTTTTTTGCCACACACATAAGTGGGCAGATAAGATGAAATGGATTCAATTTCAGTGTTTAAAACAGAATTCTACACTCCTATGTTTACTCACACACACACACACACACACACGTACACACACACACACACACACACACACACACACACACACACACATAATAGCTGCATGACCCTTAGATACTGTAAGTATATGTCAACATAACCATTAACCCCCTCCCCTCCCCCTCCCCAACTCTCTCACATTCACATGAAAATTCAAATGGTCTAATGTTTACAAACAATCCCAAAACTAAAACCCCCTCACAATCCCTGCTCATGGTATCTAATAAATTCAGGTGCCTAGCGTTGAAAATAAAGACTGGTACATGATTGTTGTATTTTAAAGTATATCAATTCACTATGATCTGCACTGCTACTCTTCCTCTTCTTGCCTACAGATCCAGACTTGTATCAAGATTTGTCTCAACACTCCAAGATGCCGAGTCGTTTGACAACCATGTGCATGTGCATATTGCATATGTCGCGGTTGCTGATTTAAATTCCGTGAGGGATCCGGTCAACCCATCTCCAAACAACAGAGAGTATATACCAGAAATAGCCCACCATAAAACTTGTGTGCATTCATCTCACAGGAAGGAGATTCACAAACGACGAAGGAAAATTATCTATTGACTACAAGTAAGTTGATTCATTTGATTCAGTCATTTTTATTCATCTGTAGTATCTACAAGTAAAAAAAAAAACATTGGAAATGTAATGATGGCTAAATTGTATAAAGAAAGCATACAAGATGCTTACCAGTATGACTGGCATGTATTATGAACATTATGAATCTCATTCTGGTGGCATTCTCAAACCAGATTGACTTAAGTTTAGGGAGAGCCCTGATTTGTTTTGGAGCCACATTAGTATTGCTTACGGCAGACACCATATGGTGCCAAAGTCACTATATATTATTATAGGATCCCTTCCAAAACATGTGGTTGGTTGTTGACCAAAATTAATGACCATCCATACGTTGCATCAGCACATGCACTTGGTTAGCACTGGGCCTTTATGTAGACTCCCGGTGTTAAAAATACTCGTGGGTTTCAAACTAATGAATATCATTGCTGAGCGCCTTGGCCCCACACTATTCTGCTTTTGTGATATAAGAAAATGCCTACATGCACAAGGCAATTTTCCTGCACTCAGTGTACTACTAGTGATTAACTGCATTCCTTTTAAGAATACTTGACATTGTTCTGCAATGAACACACAATAACCATTCAGGAGCCACATTAGCACCAGCTTTATATAGCACCAGTAATAAAGGAAAATGGTAATGTAACAGCTAGCAAACACACAACAATCTCTAAATAACTATACTTACTACTTTTAGGATGTAGGCTCTCGATCAGTGCCTTCGAAGCTGATGGGGCATCTGTTTTACCACCAAGTATGTATTAAAGGGGGGCTGACATGAAAAACTATTTTTTGGTATCAAACTGTAGCTCAGGTGGTGTACATTTGGAATATCAGGTTTTTTTTTTTTTTTTTTATTGCAAGTCTACAGTGGACAATAACCCCAAGAATTGAGCTAAAAAATCACTGCAAAATGAGATTGCAATGTATTTCCTTGATGGGCGGGGTTTACGTGTGATGTCACGGGGGGAACGAGTTCAGCGCAAAGAAGCACAAAGGCATAGCCTAGTTGCTGAACTTAAAAAGACTGACATCTTCACAATATGTGTTAGAACATCCTGCAGCAACTTAGCGCTTCACTATGAGGGCTAGAAAACAGCTCCCAAAGATCCTGTTATATGTTGCAAATGGATGAACCAAATACAGAGAACAAGAGCAAATTGGTCAGGTCCAGAGACCATTTTGAGGTTACCTGTTTCAGTTGAGCCTGACTTCAGAATCTCTAATCAGATTTGAGGGGCATGCAGAAGAGAAAAAGATATAAATCTGATACCATTCCAACTATTCCAGAGGTCCACCAAGTATCTAGTGCAGGGCCAAGTTTTGAGAAGGCTCAGCCTGTAGTACTGACTTCAATTATCGAAAGAGATCATCAGGCAGGCCACTTATATCCATGATGGTTCAAAGCCAAATAGTGGCAGACTCAGAGCTGTTTCTGAAGAGAGAGAGAGAGGGTAAGCCTAGTAGATCTTGCGATGCATGTATACAGGACAGAATCATTCAAGTTTCAAGCTGGTATTACTGTGACCATGTCTACTACTAGATACTAACTGGATTACTGGATCATGAACCAGAACTGCACAAGAGACAAGTATAGCATCTGAGGAAGCAGCATCCCAGCTCCAATGTGATACTGGAGTTTAAGTTACCCCAGCCGGAAAGGAAGGTTTCAAACCAGCAGCAGGACAAAATTAAATTAGTTCTGTTGGTATGCAAAGCATGACGTACTTAGCATTAGACTATACATGTTCAATTTTTTTTTGTTATAGAATTTACAGTCAGTGCTAATCAACTCTAACAGACATAGCTAATATTTATTACTTATAGGTCTGTAGGTAAAAATCAAGCCAGATGTGTGTTCTGTTGCAGAATACATTGATGTACCTATATGAAAGAAACCATTAGATGATGTACAGAGGGAATCAGTATCAAACCACTTTGACCCCAGCTCCTCTCAGTAGCCAGTAGGAGGGACCTCAGGTTGATAAGCCTACTGCCATCAAAAGTCATGACATTAAATTTGTAATTATCAGCCATTGTTCAAGTTGTGAGACATGTGCACGATGAAAAGTTTGGATGGTATCACTGTTCAGTTATGTTTGTGGTGGGTACTTAAATCCAATATAAAGCTCCTCAGTAGCTAGATATGTTTGAGACAGCACAACTAGGTAACGTAACTTGTTCTGTCCTTCCTAACCACCTCCAGCAGAGTATAGGTTAGCTGTCAGTAAGCAGTAAACCTGTATTGCCTGAAAAGATAATGAAAAGTAGTTAGTAAATTAATGTACAATAACTATAATAATACTATTTTGGTTAACTCACTCATGTGTCGGGGTGTTTCTCATGTACCACAGTCACAGATATCGGTAGGTGAAGAAGCAAGTTTGTATAACCCAAACATTAAGGCATACAACACTAAACACCTCATGTTTGATTGTACAATTGACTGTGTCGGATTCAGCTTCCATCTTGTCACAGAGATTTTTTTGCAGCACACACAGTGGACATTAACACAGTACCTGGACCACACTGCCATGACACTGACACCTGAGCTATAATTATCCACATAAAATTAATAGTTTATAAACATAGAGTTACCAATCAGTGCTTCCTAGCTTATCCTGTCTTGCATCTTCGTCAGATGAATCTCCAGAGTCTCCACTGCTGTCACTTCCAGCAGATGGCTCACTAGCTATACATTCAAGTATTATACTCAATTCTGTGTGAGCTTCCACACTATCTGAAGCACTGTCTTGGCTTTCAAAGGGGAGGATGAATAACCAAGGCTCAAAACATTACTGCTTGCACTTGAATCATCGTTGTTGTTGTCAATAGCAGAGCTGTGGCTCGAAGAAGAGCTGTACAGCTGTATTCAGCCATTATAGTTAGCTACTAAACGCTTATTTTCCCTCTAATTTACACCACTTAAAGTACATTTTGGTGCAAAAAAATTTTTGCATGTCAGCCCCCCTTTTAAGATATGAATATGTACATGCATATGGGTCATTCCATGTCCTCAGATTTTATCCAAAGTTGGTGTGCACATATTATCATAAGATGTAAAACCACAACAAATTTTAGGCTCCATTGTTGTATGGCTTCTGAGTTATAACGGGTTAAATGTTTGATATTAATTTTTGTAATTTTTCACTGACTCTGTGGTACAAAATATACCGTATAGCTGCAAACTTTTGCGAGGATTTTATTTCCGTGAAATTGGCGAATTTCTCCAAATCGCCAAAGTTAAATCTGCCAAAATTTATTGCCCGAATGTGAATATTCGAATACGCGCTAGCGCAATCCCGATAGAAGGGTTTAGAATGACGTTTTCTCCACAGTCGTTCAGGAATAAGCTTGAACTTGCTACATAGGTGCAGGGATCCTTGGGCTATAAAGCAATAGCATCACTTTTGAAAGCTTGGTTGCCTGGCTAAAAAAAAAGCTTTATAGTGGCGTGGCGATATCATCATTAGCCCCTCCAATTTTTAGACTGCCAGAAGCTTCACTATTGATGCAAGAAGGCTTTCAGCACAGTTAGTTTGATTGTTGCTTAGCTTCATGACTTGAAAAGCTTTGTCAAATCTACTTTAGTAAAAGAAAAACAAAACAAAGGCATACATGCGTAGCTACTATACTAATTGTATATAATTTCGCCGTATGACGTAATGCGCTTTCTATGTTTCATTCGCCAATATCGATTGAACTCCCTTTCACCAAGTTTAATTCCTGCCAAAATAACTGGCTATATACAGTACTTTCACTTTGACTAGGAGCAAGATATGAGGAGGCCAACTATATTTTCTAATAGCACTTGATACAAGCTTCGAATTGATATGTTACAAGTATGTATTTGATACTAAGGTCACAGGTTACAGTAATGTATTGTCATTGTTTATACTTAGGCAAAATTTTATCCTGGAGCGATAATGGGCTCTAGTAAGTTCAGGTCATGATAATTGGCTGAATAAACATGTNGTAACCACACAATTGTCCTTCATAATTTGTGGTGAAAAAGTCAGAATTGTTTCATCAGATTCTCCAAAAGAACTTTAATTGTCAACTAAATTGCAAATATTTCTTTGGTATGTATGGGAACCAAACTTCTCACTTTCACTTATTTCACGTACGTTAAAATTTCAACAACTTTCTTACGTATGATGATCACGCGCAGTTAAAATGTTATGTAATTTATGTTTGTAGGAGTGGCCAAAGTACATGATTTCGATCACGGTCGATACCCGGGTCTTAGTGTAGACTGATACGCAGAATTTTGAAATACTTTGCCACATGCAAATGGGGTCTGAGCATCTGATATAAGCTCTTGATTTATAGAAATAAAAGGGAAATGACAGTTGACCACAGTTGAGTACATAATACATGTCTGATATAAATGTAATGAGACATAGGAATGGCCAAATCGTAAAAAGAAAGCAAACAAGATGGAATGGCTGTTTGAGTGTGTAAAGAATTATTCCTATGGGCAACATGAGGGACTCAACATGGAAAGAGAGTACTAAATGCAGGTCACACAGGAAGAATTCTGCACACACTCAAACAGCCATTCCACCTTGTTTGCTTTCTTTTTACAATTTGGCCATTCCTATGTCTCAATACATTAGCAATGTTGTTTTTTTTTTTCTTTTTTGTTTTCATTTTCCCCCTAATTCTACAAATCACATTTGAGTTTTCGTGCATGCATACGGTAGTTACTTGTACACTACCAGCATGGATATTATAGCTTATTGGGGCGAGCCTGAGCAAGCCCCATATAAACGTTGAAACATTGAGGAAGTGCTTTGGTTCGTTTGTTTTTTGTTTTTTTTAGCTTTTAGAATTATATATGCATGAGTATAGACATGAACGGCCGCCATACGGAGAAGGCGCTTTTTGCCTTGTGTCTAGCCACCCAATGAGAGATGCGGAAAACCGATACCACATGCAAGCACGTGAAGACAAAGATACCAAGTTTATTCGTTCAAAAATTAGCTTCTGAAAGTGGACAGTCTTCAAGATGCGCTGAAATAACATAGAAGAAGATGAAGATAAAGATGGAGAAAATTGGAGGTTTGTCATATTTTAGTTTGATACTGTAGCAATGGTTTTATAGGCCATGTTTTAGGCTTGTTAGAAAGAGGATGAGCTAAATAGTAGCTTGAGAAACCTTTTAGTACCAAGCACTCAGTTTTTGCAGAGTTATTCGCGTGGGTATTTGTATTGCGCTAATGGGCCATCTGTGCCATTCCTATGTACCCAGTACTACTGCACAGGGAATAGACAGCCTGCATTATAGATTAATGGCTCAACAAACACTAGCATATCAAGTGGCTAAACAATGTCAGAACAAATTCTACATGGTCTGACATTTATCAGATCAATTTACATATAATCCACACTGAACTGTTGCTTAGTAACTTCCAACACACACACACACACACACACA
>CAXIPT010000066.1:58902-98609 GCA_964030475.1 Tethya wilhelma
CCCCCCCCCCCCCCCCCCCCCAGTGATGTGTCTAGCCTTACTGATTCAATGTTACTGTCTAATTTCTGGAGATCTAAGGTACCCCCAACTGAACCACATTTCACATTAATTAAATCAGCTGCAAGTGTATCAGCTAGCTATAATTTAAAATGGGTCTCTCCCATTGAATTTAAGAATTTAGGAGGCAGAGGCAGATTGGGTAAATGGAAGCAATCAATCAGAGTTGGCAATACACAAAACAATAACAAAATCACAGTGAAACAAACAGGATTATTAAAAGTGAAGTCAAAAACACTAGCCAGACTCGATCTTCCAATTCATTTTCTTGCAGAGAGTCTGGCTAGCAAGACTAAAGATTTCCAACAACGACACTTCTCTTCACCAGTCCTTTCACGCTATAACGTCGCTTTCTTAGCCTTGGTATGTAGAATCTTCTTAGCAGAGTCAATGAGTAGTATCCTAGCCTACCACGTGGTTTTTGTGCATGCGTAACACGTGAGTAAAACGGAAATTCTCTCAACAATAATTACATTCCTAAAGTGTGACTGACATACTTATATACAACACGAAATGACTTCAACCTTATAATGAAAGCACCGCTGGTGCACAAGCCTTGGCACACTCAACTAGCTAGTGCACTTGTACACGAGTTAAATTATCACAAGTCAGACCTACATGTACGGTATGGATATAATTATACGATCAAGAAAACTAATGCACCTATGTATTTATACTGATAGGCCCAAGTTATAGTAAAGTCCCCAAGCCAAGCCCACAGGTTAGCAGCATAACTCTGTGATGAAGTAGCACAAGACATATTGATAGGCTACTGAACTGGCATCAGTTTTGTCCCTAGAGCTGTCTTTCTTGAGATTTCGATGGAACAAACAGACAGACGGGCAAAACGACTACCATAATCCTCTGCACGCGCTATGCCCATGCCGAGGCTTAATAATTAAGGTATACATAGACGGTTAGAGTGTGCGCTGATACCTTAGCGTGTAAGGTAGGCTTTCCCGCTGACTGAAAGCACAAAAAACATTTTTAGAGGTACACGTTCTTCTGCTCACAAGTTTGACAATTATCTGGCCACAGCGGTGGACCTAACCATCTCACCATCTCGGACTCTAAGCTCATTTATTAGATCACTTAAACAATGTCATTCTCACTGTCATCATTTTACCCATTTATGTTCATCTGTCAAAAGGCTTATCATCCCAGTTATTGATTTATGCTTCACTTGTTGCGCTTTCGGTCAGCGGGAAAGCCTGGGGTGCTCGAGCACCCCGAGCTCCCCTCCCCCCCTGGCTACACCACTGATTGACTCCCTATGACTCATGACTAGTCTATTGTCACCTCCACCCAGCTAGTAACCGGCAATTCGCCTACAAAAGAATGGCAAACAAACACACACACACTGTATCAAATAAACTTTAACTTACATTACATATTCCTTCACAAGTGTGTATTGATAATCTTCTTCTGTCACTTCTCATGCACCCTTGTACCACACCATGTAGCTTATCACTAACGTGCTATTCCAACTTTTATTTGGATAAATCTGCAAAGGAAGACAATAGTGTGTGCATAAAACATTCATGCCAGCGTGCATGTGTACAGTTCACCTTCTTGTGTGTTCTACTGACCACACCCTAACTAAGATAGACACAAATTTTAGCCTTAATACTGGAACAGAACACTGGTGACGTAATGTGTTAATGGAAGCATTGGCATGGATGGTCTATGCAAACGGAACGGTAACTTAATATTGAGGGCTAACTTTATGGAGGTGAGAAGATCATGTCTATGTGAATATTAAAAAAATCTGCCCACGCAATTTACACCAACCTTAACCTTGGTTTAAAGCTTTTAAAGACAAGCTTCGATTCTTGAGATATAGTTGGAACAAACACAAACACACACATACACAGACAAAACGACTACCATAACCCTAGGTATGCATTCCTAACACAGGAAGACGTGATGAAGATTCCTCAATAGTCAAAGAGTCAAGTCATACATATCCTGCTCTAATGATGGCAATTTTTACCCAATCAGTCGAAGTGTGGAAAATTAAACATGATATTATGCAATTTACCAGGCACACATGAGCCAATCTCCAGTGGAGTAAAGGAGGTGGACCTAAGTGCACCATCCCTCAAATGCATGCTTGTGACCTAAGCGCTTAAGTAAAATTGGCAATCTTTACCAATGGTATTTCGAGAAGAAGTATGCATCACAAACACAATTGATCACTTTAAGGGACTTGTGTGAAAGTACTGCCATGATAGCCTTGCCATTAAAAAATGGAGAACAAAACAAAACAAAAAAAAAATTAAATCCAGGACCAGGTGGGATCGAACCAGGGTACTTGTGATTCACATGCACTGAGTAGGAACCTCACGCTATATGGCCCCAGATAACTTTTAACAACCCTAACTGCGTATTTAACTATTTGCACGAACCTGCATTTTATGTGCAAGCTACCAAGTGTAGTTGATAATAATAATGGATCACATCAATTTTTTTTTTTTACCCTAGATGCATTCTCCTGGAAACAATTTACTCTATTCTATAGCTATAATATTTAAGCCTCGGCGCATGCGTAGCACATGCAGAGGGTTACAGTAGTCGTTTTGTGTGTGTGTGTGGGTCTCAATACTCAATGATGACGGTCTTCCTTTACTGATACACTGTGTCATTCATGTTTTGTTTTGCATGCTAGCTATATGAGTGTGCCGAGGCTTATGCACCGTAGGTGCTTTTATATTTTTCAGTACTTTGTATCTAAGGAAGGCCTAGCTAGCTTTGAACATGTAACCACAATATGTTCATATATCTTCATGACTTACCAGTCATACTGGTAAGGCGTAGAAAGCTGGAAAAGCAACCAAAAGAACAGGGAGAACGAGCACATTTCAGTGGCATTTGATTGGTTGGATAATAAAAAAGTTATTCAAGTTTTTCTACCGGCATTCTCAACCAGATGGACTTTTAGACAGAGAATCTCCCAGCGAATGAATCCCAGAATGTCTAGTAGTCATAATGTCTAAACCTATAGCCCTAGCCCTAGCGTTATACCTAGCCATTTTTGGTTTTTAGCTTTATTTTAACCTTTTTTTTTGCATAAGTTACTGTTCATTTCACCTGTCACACCTTTTATCGCTTGATTTGGACTTTTAGATTGGTTTCGTAACGTTTCGCCTACGTTCATTTCTCCTACGTATCAATTCGTCTACACTACCGGAAGTGACATAATTATAAATGCGCACAATACAAAAAACACCTATCACAATAATGCTAAGTAGCTACGCCTTTTTCTTACAAAGATAACTCAAGAACTTGCTTCTTTCAGTTTTTTGGTAGCTTATTGCTGGCTTATTACAAGGACTGTAACAAAAACTTAGCTCTAACTCCCCATGATCATGATTGTCAGTGGTTTGACAGTTTCACTTCACGAATTTTTCCAGTATCTTGATAGTCTCTCAGTGTAAGAACAATGCTTGATCTTAGTAACTCTATTTTCTTAGTCCTTAGGCCCAGGGCCTTGTCTTTGTGCACTCACACATGCATCACAGTTTTTAATGCACCTCCACTTGAAAACATGTAGACCAATTGATACTCTGACTTCCGGTAGGCATAATGTAACGTAGGCGAAATGACTGTAGCCGAAACGTTACCAAACCTATAGATTTGGACAATTTGGGATTAGACGTTTTGAGATTTGACATTCTGGGACCAACCCCTCCTAACTAGGTAACACCAACAAAAACAACCCATTACAACGCTAGATGGTTGGTAAGGTACTATTATTGTCTGGTGCCCAGACCCTTTCCAATTATTAGTAGGTGGGACAGGAAGGGGGAGGAGAAAGAAAGGAAAGGAAAGGGTCTGGCAAAAGCTTAGACCTCAGTAGCACGGCAAGATTAAAGCTGTTGTAACCAAAATTACGTAGTAGTGGTTTACAACTAACCACATGCAGGTATGCGCCATGTGCAAACTGTTTATTTAGTGGTTGTGTTGTGGTTGTAGCACATGGCTTCTGTGAACCTTTAATTGCATTCCAGCGATCCACACTAGGCCAGGCTTTTGCCAGACCCTTTCCTTTCCTTTCTTTCTCCTCCCCCTTCCTGTCCCACCTACTAATAATTGGAAAGGGTCTGGGCACCAGACTAGTCGTCCCCAGACTCCACCCATTCTCCAAGGAGAAAGAGAGTCTGGTACGCTACGTCCAATTTCTTGGTTCTGCTGAGTCAGCATCAGACAGATATATCATGTGACCGTGCATGGCTTTGTACTACGCGCATCACGTGGTAGTCCCTGAGTGTATTTTCAGTATTTGTCATGAAAAAGTTAGAAGATCTGCATACTTAGCTGCCATCTCATAGTCCTTTTGTTCGTGACAAATGCCACTAGTATGTCTGAGCTACACAATTATGGCACGGACAATCCAGAGAACTTGAAAACTATACAAAACGACCTTGAATCAGAAATCAGTGCTGGCACTAAGCGGCAGAAGGAAATTCACCACAAGCGTGAAGTTGGTAAGCAAAGATCTTCGAATAAAACTGGACTAAAGTCTTGCTAGACACTGTATGACAATCACGCGCACTTCTATTGAACATCATGTGACACCTTGAATTCTGCAATCTGATTGGCTTGCACGTTTTCATGAATGCTGACTCAGCAAGAACCAAGAATTTGGACGTAGCGTACCAGACCCCTTTTTCCTCGCGCTTGTGCGAGGGTGGGGTCTGGGCACGAGACTATATGATGCAATGCAGCATGTAGTGGGCATCTTTTAGAATAACTAGAAATACAGAAAGACATTACACAGTAGATTTCAACAATCACACACACAGCTATAGTTGAGCCTTTAGCTGGGCCACTCAATAAATTTTAGGTTCACAGTAAAATAAATTTTTAGCGTAACAACACAAATGTACAACCCTGTATAATGTATACCCTGTAATGACTTGACTCTCGGAGAGTGTGACAGGACTTGATCTATTAGTTTATAGCTATGACATGCGCATCTTTAATAGACTTTATCAACTATTTTCACTTACTTCAGATCTCTGTATAAACAGTAGAGCCTGCGATACTTGCAGAATAGTAATATAATCATATGATATAATTTCTCTAAAAAGTCACGTGGTGAATTTGAAATAAAGTTCGAAGTTCAAAATATCTATCACTTTGCGCATGCGCTAACATTTAGCAACTACACGTGGTTCACAATAACTTTTAATAACCATTAAATATTACATCATATCATAACCAACACGTGAGCCCCGCGCTAACCTTCGCGGGTTGCAGAGCAAAAAAAACAAACGATCTTTACCAGACGTACACCTAGAAAAAAGCTTCTACAGTGAACAAAAACAGCGCAGCTAACTTTATGGAGGTGAGAAGATCATGTTCATGTTATTTTTGATGAATTTTAAAAAATGTCCGCCCACGCAATTTACACTAACCTTAACTCAGGCTCAGTGTGCAGTGCTCTGTGCAGCAAGGGTTGCTTTACGAACTCTTGTGTGCTTTGGCATTATTATATCAGCCGGGAAATAATTTGGTCGGTCTCTCCGAGCCAACCCACACAGTTTGTTTCCCCATGTATTATCTATGCCCATATTAATTATGATCATACCAGATTTGATGCGACAGACAGTCCAGAAACTTACTAGTTTGACACACTGTATTAAGCTGTTACAGTACTTGATATTCACTGACTGCCATTGAATTCGGTCTCCACCACTGCTGACTGAGTCTCGCACGCACAATGATTGGACGCTTCGCGAATTCGGTCTGCTACTTTGCTGAATCAGCAAACAAATTAACGACATCTTCAGTTCTCCAAATAATCCCCATCAGAGCATCAGCATCAGTCGAGACTATCCCACGGCCGTATGGTGGTTTACTAACTGAGATGGACAGTAGAGACTGCGTTAAGAACACTGTATAGCCACTAATACACAAGGCTACTAGATCTAGGTGAATGGATCATCGTGATATAAAAATTTCGGTATGACTGAGTCATAAACATGGATGGTCATAAAAAGGCGGACAAATTTGAGCGGGACGCAGCTGGACACTACAGCCACCTCATTTGTCCGCTTTACAAGCAGCTAGTGTTGAAACTTGCAAGAGCAAGGACAAGAGACTGGTTTGAAGACTACAAGAAAGACTGACTAACTCCTCTTGAGCTAACAGCAGCAGTTTACCCTCTGAAAAAGTAGGCTGTTAGTAGAAGTAGACTGCTGTAAAATTGTATGCTATCTTTGTTGTACTGTATTGTTGACTTTGGTTAGCAAGTTTTGAGTAGTAGCAATAGTGTATGTGTGTGGTGAGAGTCTGCATGGGCACCAGGCTGCCCAGCTCTAAATTCACCTACAGAACTTGCAGGGGGACATACTTCTATCAGCTCAAACTTTACATTTAGCAGAGTCCATAGCCATTGTTGGTTGTCTTTCTTTATTCCCCTGCATTCATATGTACACTGTACCCTCCCTCTAAGTCTATATCTTTCTATGGAGGTAATGTATGGATACTGCAGCAAGTCTTCTTTTCTTACAGCTTCTTCTCCACAAGCTACCAGCAAACATGTCCTCTTCAGCCTCCAAAAGAACAAAACCTTCAAAAAGACCCATCTCCTCATCTTCAGTCACTCATACCTACTCCACTCGATCACAAAAGCGGCGAAAGCTTGACTATGAAGAAAGCCTCGATCCATATTCCACACACGACTCTCTCTACTCTCGTTCTGACCAGCACCTCGGCAACGATCAACAGGTTCCTGATTTCTCAGAGGTGGACAACTTGAACTTTGACCCTGTTGAACACGATAACAGCTTCTATGGCAACAACACGTCTGTGAAATGTACACGTTCAAAAGTGGTCCAACCCATTCACATAGTGTCCAGTCCAAAGGGAGCTTTCCAACTCTTACCCAATGAACTGCTCCATCTTGTCCTGTCGTTTCTTGATCTCGATGCCCTAAGGGCTCTGGGTCTGACCTCCTCTCAGATGTGTGACATGGTCTACAGCTACACATACACCCTCAGGGGGATGCAGCAGATATTACCAGTGACCCCTGAGTCATCAAATGATGAGGTTGACCCTGGTGAATTTCACAAATTAGGTGAGTTACTGACACGCAACTGTAAGTTAGTTTTATTAACTACATGTACCTGTCCACCTCGTAAACGTTAATTGTTTGTTATTAGTGGACAGTTTTCATGTACTCTCGACTGTCAGTTTCCACAATTTATATTCTACTGTCATTTTATTCTGTCAAATGTTCTATACTGTCTTTCTCTTTAGGTAAGCTCCTGAAGCTGCTGACCTTGCTCCAGCCTGTTCGCAGCAGACTGAAGACGGCCTCGTTCTTTCTCACCAAGGTAATACATGTGCACACACACACACACACACACACACACACACACACACACNGTTTTGCAAGCAAAGCAATTAGCCCTGAACTTTAAACAGTTTTTTTTAGCAAAAGGTCAAAGGTTGTGTCTGGGGATTTTACCCCACACCCCGGAATGGTTCAAAATGAATGCGGGTAAATGTGACCTCCTTGTTTAACAAGTTTGGCAAGTTTCTGAAAGCATATTCATTAATGAATATATTTGGAATGCTAATGATGCTGGCCCTCTTTGTGCCACATCTGGCTAAGTTATAAATATTTATAGTGCCAAAAATGTCTGCTGGAGATTCTTTGCCTCTGATGCTCATATTTTCTGGGACAAGATTCAAGTACAACTCCGTGTGCCAAATATGTTTTTGCAGAGTTATTTGTCTGAATATTTACTATGCATGCCATTTTTACTGGGAATAATTGGCCTCTGATGAAGAATTAATGTTTATTAGTGTTGGGCGATACGATACAAAAATTATCGATCTTACCGATACAGGAAGTTTAGTGCCAAAATCGATACTCGGATTTTGGTATCGAGTATTTCGATTCTTAGATTATGTCATTACAATTGCCGGGGAATCCTTCTTCATATAGTCTGCCACGTGGCAAAAATGGCTACTGCTAGCACTGCTAGTGGCACCTCTGGTGGCACCTTTTCTAGCGGAAAACGCCCTAGAAGTGTTGTCTGGCGACATTTTGAAAGAGTGTCTGAAGGCACTTCGAAATGTATTCTGTGTACAGAAGTTCTTAAAGACTCTGGCAACACTACCAATTTGTTTAAGGTGCGGACTGAGCGTACTAGATAATATCATGTTATAGTGTGCTACAATTACCAAGTAGCTTGTCAAAGTTTTCCTTTTGTAAACTTAGCACTTGAAGACCAAGCACCCAGAGGAGCACAAAGCATGTCAAGAGCAGCGTAAAGAGGAAGAAAAGACTAAAACAGCAAAAAAGGCAAAAACAGGTGACAGTTAACAGTGAGTGAAGTGCTACAGAGATCAAGCAAGTATACTAGTTCTTCTGTAAGGCAGCAACAGTTGGATAATGCCCTCCTAGAGATGCTCTCCATAGATATGCAGCCAGCATCGATTGTTGAAGACAGTGGTTTTATAAAGTTTGTGACCTTACTAGACTCCCGGTATGATATTCCAAGTAGAAGAACCCTGATGAGAAGGCTTCCAATACTTTATGAGAAGGTCAAAGCCAAAGTCATGCACCTCCTAGATAATGTTCCTTATGTGGCTTTGACTACTGACCTCTGGACCTCGCGAACAACACAGAGCTACATGACTATAACTGCTCATCTTTTTACATCATCTTGGGAACTTAAAAGCCTAGTGCTAGAAACAGTTCACATCGATGTTGAGCACACTGCTGAGAATCTTAGAGACCAACTAAAACAAATTGCAGAGAATTGGAAAATTAATGACAAAGTAGTTGGAATAGTAACTGATAATGCTTCCAATATTGTCTCAGCAGCTAAATCAACAGGTTGGAGACACATACCTTGTTTCGCACATACCCTTAACCTAGTCGTTCAAGATTCCCTACAAGCTGATAAGGCTGTAGTTGATGTTAAGAAAAAGTGTAAAGATATAGTATCACACTTCCACCGAAGTGTCAAATCCTCTGATAGATTACGAGAGGTTCAGAAACAGATAGGGTTACAAGAGAACAAGTTAATACAAGATGTAGAAACAAGGTGGAATTCAACCTTTTATATGTTTGAACGTTTATTGGAACAACATCAAGCTGTTACGACCACACTCTGCCTCACAAACAACAACTCTCTATGCCTGTCAGCAGAAGACATTGAGTGTCTCCAAGCTTGTGTTCAGTTGTTGCATCCTTTTGAAGCTGCTACAACAGAAATCTCGGCTGACAAATATACAACAATTTCTAAGCTCATACCTCTGGTTAAGAGTCTCATGCACTTAACAGCTGGTGATGGCTCAGGGATAGATCTTGCAATACAATTAATGGTGCAATTACGTAGAAGATTTGGTGCCATGGAAAACAATCACTTTCTTGCTGAATGCACACTGTTAGATCCACGTTTGAAGAAATTGGCATTTAGAGATCAAACAGCAGCACAGCAGGCGGTAGAGTGGTTGACTCAAGAAGCATCAGCTTTTTCTGCAAGTCCTGGATCTTCAGATATAGAAACAACTGTATTAGCAAGTTCTAGTACAAGGTCGTGTAACCTATGGGAAATGTTTGATGCAAAAGTTGCAGAAGTTCAAGCTCGAAGACCTGGAAGCGTGGATGCACTCATAGAGACCAGACAGTACATAGAAGAAAAGATTGTTCCAAGGCAGGAATCAGCCTTTGTATGGTGGCGAACAAATGAGGGCCACTACCCCTACCTGAGTAGGCTTGCAAAGAGGTACTTGTGTTGTCCAGGTACTTCAGTACCATCAGAAAGGCTCTTTTCCAAAGCAGGTGAACTTATTAGTGCCAGAAGGAGTAGAATCAAGCCCAAAAATGTGAACATGTTCTTGTTTTTAAACAAAAATTTAAACATTGTTGATTAAGAGTAAGGATTAGTATAATATTAACAACATAAAATTTCTCAGTGTATATACAACATAAAATTTCTGGCCACATGTATGTAACACAAGAATAAAATTTTGGTGCACGGTATTGTATCGAAATGGTATCGATACCATTGATATTTACTATAAAATACTTGGCATTGTATCGAAACTAGGTATAGGGGTATCGCCCACCACTAATGTTTATTGTCCAGCAACCTTCTGGTAGTGTAGTTACTGTACGGTAAGCCATTTCAGTTGTTTAAGTACAGTTCCATAATTAATACTCACTAGTCTAATACCTACACTCTTGTGCTGGTGTGCACTCTCTGCACATATAATAACAATATAATCAGAGTATTTGCTTGAATTGACAGTACACCATAAACAGACATACATGAGGTACTACCATGTCCTTGTGCTTTTTATACGCAAAGTGATCACTTGTTACCTATTTTAGAACTTTGAATTGAAGCCAAACAAGCCTAAAAAGAAAATTTCTTGCAAAAGATACTTGAGACAGCTACGTAACACGAGTTTACTCTGCTCACAATGGAAAAATAGGTGGTGCTGAGTCATGTGGAATGGGTGTGGTGTACCTGGGCATGGTTTTTAAAAATTGGTGGGGGTTGCGGCAGTTATTTCTGAACTCTTTATTTTCTGGATGTGCCACTGAACATAATGAAACTGAGGGATGTCTGGTGGATCATAAGTTACAGTAAATCCCACTCCAAGATAGGCTTTAAAGTAAAGATAAATGTCAGTGCACATTGCTATTGACTGTCCATAGATAATTGTTTTGGGAAAAAATGCCCTTTCTGTTTTCACAAAAGGCTCAAATGTTTTACCAATCGCTTTAAACATACTGGCAGAGTATACTACAGGCTGACACACAAACGAATAGCTTTGGTTGCAGTTACTGTTAATGCTGTAACATTTACAGTTGATTGTACCAGACTCCGAATTTCACCAAAGTCTAGTGAAAACATGACGAAAAGTATTAGCCTTGTACAGAAAAAATTATAACCAAATCAAACTGTAAACTTTATATTATCGTGCATCAACTGAACTCACCACTTCTTCTCAGTGGCAACAATGCTGCTCAAAATGCAAAAGTAGTGAATGTAAAGAGGGTGCACTCGCAGATATTTAATCGCTAAGTTTAAGTTCAGTGAGCTCAACAGGTAAGCACATAGCAATTTATCTGCAGAGTATATTTTTCTGTACGCATGTGATACTAACTAATAAATAATTTTGTTAAAAGTAAAGAGCTGTAGATTGCTTCAAGTGCAGAGCCGAGGGATAATGGTTTCTGAACTATAGCGCTAAGTCAAAAAAGCTTTGAAGAATAGGTTAAGCCACCTGAAAGTTTTGTCCTGCTGTTCCATGTCTACTTCAAGGGACAAATGAATACTAAATTAGGCAGCTAAATACTAACTGGTAACCCTTTTTTTTGCTATAACTAGTAGCGCCAGGTACCAGTATACTACTTTAACTGTTTATGCTTTGCTTAAGTGTACAAGCTCTCTAATGGTACCAATCACAGTACATAACTGCAAAGATTCGGGTCCGCATTGTAAAAAGATCAAGGGTAATTAAAATTCATTATATTCTGTTGTTGACAGCATTTCCATAGCAACACTTGTGTAAATACTAAGCACAAACATACACACATCAAATATTCCAAAGTTTTGATTGTAATTTAAGATACTTTTTCAACAAGTTGGCTCTTTATCATTATAGTTTCATGCATATTCGAATGTTTTGAGCAGCTGTTTTGCCTTAACATACCTGAGTTGACAGTGTACTTCATCCACTAAAAAGGCTTTTAATTCTTTCACAGTATATCTTACTCTCCATAATTCGTCTCCATTTTTTTGTTGCCAACAATCATCTCTGTGTTGATAGTTGCTGTTACCTACTCCTTTCTTAAGACTATCATTAGCTTTTTTCTCTTAAGACACAAGCTATTGGTAGACCTTTGGAAGAACCTATACACTTACAACAGGGACAAGATGTATGATGGAACGTATAAATTATCTTATCCCTTTCCTGATCTTTCATGATAGAAAGGGAGTCACTACCACAACTATAGAATAGCCTTTTCTCTTGTTCAATATGGCATAAACTTTGATGGTAAGGCCACTCCAAATCAAATCATTGTTTCTCATCCATACCAGAGGTGGAAGTCAATGCGGGTGGGCGGGACCGGAAGTTTAAATTAAATAATTATGACATCACTTCCTGAAACTTAAAAGTACTATTTTACAAGTGATAATAAATTAAAAATCTGTTATTTCTTGATTTGTTTCTTTCCTGCATCAGTACATACAGCACATTGTGGTAGATAGTCAGGGTTTTTCTTCAATCCATTAATTGAGGCACAGTGAACACAAATTGGTTCATAACCGGCTTTGTAATAATGATTCTCGATGGGCTCATAATAGTTTAAGCTCCGTGTATACACAGGTCTACCAGCGTGAATGAGACACCAAGAAGTTGTTCTTGTACGTTTTGCCTGTCAACAGCAGAGTTTGTTGCAAACATACAACAGTCTCCATAACTCACACTCCTCACACATTAGCTTAAGATTTGCATTTCTTACATGTTTCAATGTGTATTTTCTTCCACTATCTTTTGATGGTTGAGCGGAACGTCCATCTTTTTATATGGTTGAGGTACCAAACACTTCACTAAATGGTCGATAGTGATGGTCATCACCAATGACTGGATTGGGCAAATTATGTAGTTTGGAAAACTCTTTTTGAGGTAATCTTGGAGGTCTGCATGTGCAATGGAAAGTATAACAGTCGGCCATCGGCCCTTTACCGATCATTGCATGCACGTGACCGTCCATTTAGCCACATGGAAGGATAAGATGGCCGCTCGTTNACAAAATTGACAATCTTTACCCTTCACAATAACATGCTAGAGAAGATGGTAATCATCATCAACGTAAAAATTTAATGTAAGTAAAATACTTTGATGATCATTACCAACACTAAGAATTTTTAAAACAATACAACAAGCACACAAAGCTTGAGAACAAGGCTAATATTAAACCTTCAGGCATTCTGAAAGGACACAGAGAGAGATTAGGACAAACCTGTTTCTATGTCCCACAGCTTGATGTATCTGCACCTGAGGGAGGGAGTTTAATACATAATGAATAATCAGTTATATGCCCGATACAATTAATAATTCAATGGTATACCAGCTAGAAAGAGTAGGAGCTATTATATTTGCTTAAGTCTGAAGTGTCGACTTTATAGCAAACATACAAGCCTCAACTACACTCAAAAGTGAAAAGGAACAGTTTATGAGTGCCATGATACAAGCATTTTAGAACATGCCTACTGACAGGCATTATATCAAGTTCCGGCAGGTTAGGCTCACACTACAAAGGAGGTGACTCAGCAGTGTATTTAATGACTACATATCTATCAGAGTGCCAATCAAACTACAAGTGCGTCTAGTAACGCACCAGTACGGTACTGCCTTAAAAGAGGTTAGTGCGAAAAGAACAAAAGGTCTTTGATTCACTCAAGACACCCTCACTGTATGTTGACACAGCTGATGGTTTTGGTAAATGAACCTAGCTATAAATGTATAGAGAAAATTTTATGCATACACACACTAAGCCATCGCATATAAGCACCCACTCAAATATAAGTGCATAACTCGTTGTTACTCTGACACTTCGTTATTAAGCGCCATACGTAGCTGGCTCACGTGGCAGTGGCATGTGGAATAATTGTATCTCGTTATTACGCGCATTTGGTTGGCGCCTATTTTCTTCCTGTGGAAAAATAAGCGTATGCACTTAATAACGCGCCAATATGGTATCAACTTTCAGAAACCTAAAATGGAGTGCAGCAGTTTGTGTAAACTTGGTTGCATTCCACATCAGCTAATTATGAGCTCATATGAAATCAAACAAAACCCACAAGCATTTTACAGGATTGTTAGCATATATAAGATCTGGTATAAATCAAACCTATATTAGTATGGAAATAAAGACACACTTAATTGAGTCCATTGTTGGTCCGGCCTGAGGGCATTAGCAATGAAGTCAATGCTGTGATGGGAATGCTTTGGGGCTTCTTATGAGGCCTACTAAACAACAACAAACAAAAAAACTCAGTGTTTGAGCATGCTTCCTTGGTTTCTACCTTTAACCATGCTATGCTGGCTAATATTAATAATATTGTGGAAAAAATTCTACTTTGACTACCTCCATGTTCACCTAGCCATCAAGTTAGTTCCAAGAGAGCCTAAGCCAAATGCATACTAAGTAAGGCATGGCATCCCACAACACAAAGAAACACAAAATGCTCGACAAACTTTCTAATTAATGCTTGCTCTATAGTGCATTATGAGAATTATTGGCCACCGACAAAATGAAGGCATCTATGATGTATAAGCTTTGGCACACTCAACTAGTGTGCACAACTAAACATGTATGCATATAAACTAGGGGAATGCACGCATTGGTGGGCGAGCCAAAGCGAGATAGCTCTGGCTATATAGACTATAGACTATAGTGTTACAAAAGTCGGTAATAGTCGAAGATGCCCGTTGGTATATAGAGTACGCAATGGTCAATCTTCTTGTCAGCATCTCCTACACTCAACAGAACCATTGGGCTGAGCTGATACAGACAGGACAGGTTTGGAAAACATTCCAAATATGTATCACAGGTGGGATGAGTAATTTCTGACATTGCCTTGTGAAACTTTCTCATCTTCTGGATCACAGCTGGTTGCCCAAATAATGCTGGTGTTAGATCAGTCTCTGACCTCCTTGCACTGAGCCCAAGACCTCTCTCGCTCAAGCCTACGTTCAGTCTGAGAGGCTGTCTCTCAGGCCTGATCTTCTGTCTTCAGCACGAGACCTATCTTGCTCAAGCCTACGTTCTCTCTGAGAGGCTGTCTCTCCTAATCTTCTTTCCCTCCCTGTGTGGTAATGTTATATCCAACTGGTTAGGAGAATTTAAGTAGAACTTGACTATCTACTCAAGTCATGAATTCAAATATCAAGCAAAACTGACCATATCTCTCTCGGCTTCTCTTTCCTCAAGCGTTTCGCGCTCCATATACTCCTTGTAGAGTTCTCTTCGACGTTGGAGCCTTCAACGTTGCACGTGGCATAAAATATTCATGGCGTGGCACATGGCATATACCGTATAGTTCAATTGTTCTTATATAGGTAATGCGCATGCGAATAATTAGAAGAACGAACGACGACAAACAAACAAACAAAATTGCCGTTCAACACACTAGGGTGGGCTCGCTTCGGCTCGCCCAAAGACCATCAGTACTGAGACTTCAGTATGCAACAAGGTACACTGAAGTCTTGAACAAGCAGAGGCACACTTTATCTAAAATTTTATCCTGCTATAATGGCATTAAAGATAAGCAGAAATACTTTGCCACACGCAAATGGGGTCTGAGCATCTGATAATACAATATTTTATAGGCTCTTGATTTATAAAAATAAGAGGGAAATGACATGGGCTTGAGTTGACCACAGTTGAGTACATGTACATAATACATGTCTAACAATAGACCACATAGATTTATGACTCAACAAACACTTAGAGTAAGCATGCATAAATTTTCAAGTGGCTAGACAAATTTGCAATGTCACAACAAATTCTACATGGTCTGACATTTATCAGATCAAAGTTGATTATTTATAATCCATACTGATCGAACTATAACAAAACACCATAAACTACCCTGCCATAAAACCGCGGTCACACAGTTAGCTGCTATATTACCGCAACCGCGCACAAAACCGCCAAATACCCACGTGGCACGTTTTTTTTGCCAGCCGGTTTTTGGCGAGAAACCACGGTTTACAGCGGTTATTTCACAGCTCTCATGGTGAAACAAGAAAAATGTAGCCTAAATTCAAGCTGTGCACGCTACGCTTGTCAATCTATAGACATATAGATATTATTTTCGCTAAATACACTGCTACTACAGCTACTTATTTCTTACATTACACACTTAAAAAGGCTTATTTTCGCTAACCGTTGCTTAAAGATCGAGTCTTTGACAAAGAAAAGTAGCTAAACTGTAGTCACAAACATTGAGCTGGCCTACCACGAGGCTAAAATTGACTCCACTCATTCGCTGTGTCAGCTAGCTGAGCCTAGCTTGAAGCTCAGGCGCTTTGTGTACACTGTAAGTAGCCAATTCTTTGCTCTTTTTGAAGGTGTAAAGCCACTTTTTAGCAAGTTTTCATTGCGGTTTACCGTTGGTTAAAGGCGGTAATGATGGTAAACAGCAGAATATCGCTAGTGAAATACCGTAGTTTACCCACAAAATTTCGCGAGTTAATTGCAGATTTTTGCTCACATTTTCACCTGAGTATGCACATAAAAGACCATCAGTACTGAGACTTCAGGCACAGTTTATCTGAAATTTTATCCTGCTACAACGGTATTAAAGATAAGACCCGGGTTACGTGGCTGATTACCTCCGGTAAATCAAAGGTACAGGGATATACGGGAGGAAAAATTGAATTTTAGTTACTGTACTCCAACTACTCTTGTACCAATTCAGTAAACGTACAACACTTATAAATTACTAAATACTGTTAAACAAGGATAAAATAAGCCCTGTATACTCTAGAAACAAGCTCCTCTGTGGCTATTGGTCTGTGGTGAGTCCAGATTTCAGCTGAAAGTTTCAGAATGAGTCAACTAGAGGTCACCGGACAACTTGATGCGAAACATGCTCCAGTCTTCATATTTCTAGAACCATGCACTGCTACATTTCTATATGGAAACTTAGTAACCTATCTAAGATCATACTGAATAAGTAACCACTGAAAATTGTGAAATTTAACTATTTCAGATGATTGTTTCCTGGCAGTTGAACAGCTACACTCAGAAATACTCCTATATAAAATAATTTTAATTTTGAAACAATCCAAAAGTCTTGATATTCTTTACATACTGGATGACCGTCCAATTTTCACATGTACTCCGAGCCACAGTCCTGTCCCTTCAATGTTTAGTTCACTGGACAACTTGATGCGAAAGGTCACAGCAAGATAAGTTTTAGATCTTGTATTATTTGCATCTTGAACTCTAAGAATTCCAACTGTTGCTAGAAAGGTCTATCATTTGAGTATGTTATTCACTCATAAACTCTTAAAGGGGTCGTATACCCAAATATTTTCAGTGGTAACTTTTCTGACAAACAGAAGGTGGATATAGGTAAAAATATATACCAAAACGATCCTCTCACTGAGATCTTTCTGAATACTGCATTTTCAAAACAGATGGGGTGATTTTACAAAATTAATTTTTTTCCTGTAACCCCCTTAAAGAAAATCTCATTGTCAACATTGTACTCAAAATTCTATGCAGAATGCATCAAATTTCAAGTTCGTAGGGGGTACAGAAGTCAAGTTATTATCGTCCCGAAATACCTAAAAAATGACAATTTTCAACTTCTCAGGAGGACAATAACTTGACTTCTGTACCCCCTACGAACTTGAAATTTATGCACTGTGCCTAGAATTTTGAGTACGTTATGACATTAAGATTTTCTTCAAGGGGGTTACAGAAAAAAAAATTTAATTTGCAAAGTCACCACTTCTGTTTTGAAAATGTGGTATTATTATTATTATTATTATTACAAGGAGTGGGCTCGCTTCGCTCGCCACGCTCCTTGCTTGTGTATGAAGCTTACTGATGTTTACTGCTAGATGCATACAAGCACAGGCATCTGCAACTGGGCAGTGATAAGTAACCATGCCTGCATGTAGCCTCGTTTCCAGGCTTTTTCTCTCCACTCCGTATTATATTCGTACGTAGACCACACCCACCAAAAAGAGAGATGGAGAAGGAGAGAAAAAGCCTGGTTGATTTTGATCACGTGCGCTTACGTGACGTCATAGTCGCTCGCTGAAATACAGTCTTTGAATTTACAAGTTGACCATCTGAAGACAGAAATGAGACAAAAAGCGTGAGATAGCTGACGCTTGAGTTCAAGAGCTCACAGGTTCTGCAGTTTCTTTTGATTCACGTTTACAACTATGACGTTAAGCACACGTGATCAAAATCAACCAGGCTTTTTTCTCTCCTTCTCCATCTCTCTTTTTCGTGGGTGTGGTCTACGTACGAATATAATACGGAGTCAGAGGAGGTACGACAGCTCCGTGTCATGCTGAGCTGGCATTTTTAGTGCATGTGTACTTTTGCCCATACAATTTACACGTGACACTAGGAGCTTAGGTACTGAAATGATCATGTGTGGTAAAAATGCCAGCTCAGCATGACACGGAGCTGTCGTACCTCCTCTGATACGGAGTGGAGAGAAAAAGCCTGGGAACGAGGCTAGCCTGCATGTACTGCTCCTCTCTGCAATTTGGCCAGCTCAGCAATTTACCTCAGTACGTGACGTCACAGACGACCCTTTTCCGACTTCTGCAATTTTTGCAATTAGCTGAAAGAGAAACTCGTTATCTGGCTAGCTGTGTTTCGTGTACAGCAACAGAGAAGCAGACTTCTAGAAGTGAAAGCGCTCCCCTCGCTACGCTTCTTTTGTGAAAGATTGGCTTTTCTATCACGCTTCTTTGTCGAATACGGATGCCACTGGTAAGCCTTGTCAGCGATCTCAAAAAAAGTTAGTCATATTTGTAGCGCCTGCTATTTTACATTAGGCTTGGACTATCTAAGCTAGCTCTCTAGGCACACTTTTCATAGTTTGAATTTTTCACAGTCCAGAGAAAAAAAAGTAGCATTTTAGCTCGAGGTCGCATCACTTCCGGTGACCTTCTGTTACACACACACACACACACACACACAACTTTGCTTATAATATGATGTGGATTACACGCCACAAAAGGCGCAAAGAAAAACTACAGTACATAAATAATAATAAGTAGATATAAGTAAAGGAGAAGAGATACGAATAACTAAATAATGTTTCAAGTCAAGATTAGTTGCAACACAAATGAGCAATATAGGCTTCCTGGTCAGGTGAGGAACCAGCTAGTGATAATCTCACTCCTTGAATGTAGTTCCCACGATGAACGTCCTCATTACAGTAGACTTTTGGAGTCTAGGATAAAATTTAATGTTAAAACCTGGGACTGTGTAAACTGACTGGAGACTGTCCAAAAAGAGATTCCGAATAAATATACTCTGAGATCTGAGCGATCTTTGATAAAAGGCTAAAGAGCAGCAGATAATCTGAGTAAAGAGACTGGGTAATCCTGCAGTACAGTGGAGAACGCGAGTATGACAACGAAAGGGGAGATGCCAAATCTTCCTAAGCACATTGTTGAAGGAGACTTCCAGAGAAGACAGCTGTGGGCAATTGAGCTGCCACAGACAGGCACCATACAAAGACAAACAGTGGGACTCCAAGAGCTTTGTTTTTACCACAGGATCACAACAAGCAAAACTTTGTAGAATGGAGTTAGCCTTTCGACAAAAATCTAGGCGCACAGACTTAATATCATCTGCATCGGAAAGGGAGTACCGTATAGCAGGAAATATTGATGGGGATTTTAATTTGACGGTTTGACGGTCAAAGTCCAAATCGTCAAATTTAAATCCGCCAATATTTTGGGCGCCGTATATGAATGCATTATGCGCACTCGCAAATCGTCAAATTTGAATTCGTCAATATTTTTATTTTACGTTCTGCGGAGCAAACCGTCAAATTTTTTGACCGTCAATATTTCCGGCTATACAGTAGTTCAAAATGTGACCCAGGTGACAAACAGAGTCTGAAAAAACTAGGTTGTTACCACAAAAAGTGAAAGATCTAGAGGCAGAAGAGAGATTGAAGACTGAGAATCTTCGAAAACAGATCAATTGCCACTTGTCAGGAAGGACTGGCCAAATGGAAAGAAATGGCCAAATCGTAAAAAGAAAGCAAACAAGATGGAATGGTATTCAGAAAGATCATAGTGAGAGGATCATTTTGGTATATATTTTTACCTATATCAGCCCTCTGGTTGTCAGAAAAGGTACCACTGCAGTGGAAAGTATAACAGTCGGCCATGACCCTTTACCGATCATTGCATGCACGTGACCGTCCATTTGGCCACATGGAAGGATAAGATGGCCGCTCGTTTTGGGAGCAAACGAAGCAGTGATTTTAGTGAATCTTCTAGCTCTAGTAGCTGTTCTAGTGCTCCTAAAAGAAGAAAAGTTAGCGTAGCTACTTTTGAAAAGTGGCAGAAGCAGTACGACATGCAGTGAGCACCAAAGTTTTTGTGGCTGCAATGTAGCAAAGACGAGATTGATAAGTCTATTGTATCTACGTTGTGGTGTGAAGTATGTAAAGAATATGAATCACAAATATGTGGAACAAGAAATTTTTCTGACGTTTGGATTTCTGGCTCAACTAATCACAAGACTAGCAACATCCTAGACCATGCCAAGAGTGACCAGCACTCGAAGTCAATGGCCTGCATGCGGCGGGCTCAGGCTAGAGTCAACAATGAGCCCATTGAGAACTATGCTCCCATAGCTCGTTATCTACTACAAATGAACCCAGAACAGACGGAGAAAATGAGAAGAAAGTTTGAAATCTGCTACGTACTTACCAAGGAAGGAGTAGCTTTCAAAAAGTACCCAGCATTTCATAAGTTAGCTCAGCGCCAGTAGCAATTGGTACTTCCTACCAGCAGCCTGAAAACGCTGCTATGTTCACGTATTACATAGCAGAGGGACAGAGAAGCACCTTACTCTCGTTTCTTTCCTCGCATGTCCACTTTTTCAGCTTTCTCATGGATGGGTCAACAGATGCCGGAAATCTTGAAAAAGAAGTTGTCTTCATTATGTATTGCATTAGAGATGATTTAGCTAAGGAAGTCCACTCCTGCACACGATACTTTTCCATCATTAATCCAACTCGCTCAACTGCAGATGGTCTTGTGGAATGTCTAGGAGAAGCACTTGGTCGACTAGACATCAAGGTAAATGACAAGGAGAGCGTCCTTAATACTGAAGGCAGGCCAGTCCTCATTGGTGGTGGCAGTGATGGTGCATCGGTTAATATTGGAGCACACAATGGAATGAGAGCAATAATGCAAGACACACTGTCGTGGCTCTACTGGGCATGGTGTTTTTCCCACAGGCTTGAACTCACATGCAAAGATGCCTTTTCAAGTTCCCTTTTTTCTCAAATCAGTGAGATGCTGTTAAATCAGTATTACTTGTACCATAAGTCTCCCAAGAAGACCAACGAACTAACATTTATCTTTGAGGATTTGAAAAAAGTGTTCAATTTTCCAAAGGGAGGTAGTGCTCCAGTACAATGTCAAGGCACCCGTTGGATCAGTTTTAAGCGTAGAGCTTTACAGAGTTCTTGATCGATATGGAGCATATATCCACCACCTCGTGTCTCTAGTCAATGATAGCTCTGTGAAAGCTGTTGATAAGGCCAAGTTTCAAGGCTATCTCCGTAAATGGTCAGAAGCTAAAGTATTGATTGGCTGTGCCATGTATGGTGATCTGCTCAAGTCTCCTTCATTGTTGAGCTTGTCTCTCCAAGAAGAGAGTGTGGACATAGTCCAGGGAATGAATGTTATTCTGAAGTCATTGTCATCACTTCAAACTCTTTCAGATAAAATGCCCAAAGAATGGCCCACTGTTCAGCTTGTGTCTCGAATTGATGAAGATGAGGATAAGGTCTATCAAGGAGCAAAGCTAGTCAACTACTGTGAAGAAACAATTTCTAGATGCTCTGATCATGTACTACAGGACCTACAAACTCTGAATAGCAAAATCGTAGACAGACTCGCATGGTCAGATATACATCTACTTCGCTCAATAATAGTTATCCTAGACACTCAGAGTTGGGATGGGCCTAATTCGGAGAGTGAAATTCGTGAGGCTGTTGAGTACATAGTCAGAATATTCAGAGAGCCACTGGAAGCAAAAAAGTCGGCACATTTTCTCTACCTGATGAGATTGAGGAATGTGTGAGCTTCTATAGAAAGTATTTACAGAGTCAATCACTGCACTACAGAAAAGTTTGGTATAAGCTTTACACTGGTCATGATGCAAGAAGATGGCCAAACCTCCTGCTTGTGTATGAACTACTGTTTAGTCTTCCCTTTACAAACAGTAAAGTTGAGAGAAGTTTTTCCACCATGAAAATCATTAAAACAAACCGACGCACTAGCCTTCATACTTCAACCCTGGATGACTTAATGGAGATAAAGGTTGAAGGCACAGATCCAGATAGCTTTAATCCAGATCAGGCTATTCAACTGTGGTGGTCTGATTGCACAAGAAGACCTAATCAGGCCCCTAGAAAACAGTACAGGAAGACAAAGGAAAATGAATTTAGTTCATCTAATGACACAGAGGATACAAGTACTCTTGATGAATTTGATAAATGGTTTTAGACTAATGTACCAACTATATACAACAAGTATACTTGTGTCAAAGTTTGTAATCGTATAAAATTCATTTTATGTATATTAAAAATTTAATAATACATGGCCTTCCAAACAATTTTGTGTCTGGCCAATCCCCAATATGATCAGACATATTTGCAGAACATTGCAAAATTGTTATACTTTCCACTGCATGTGGTGCAAGTAGATGAGCCACACTTTAAAATATTAAACAAATAGTGCCTGGATTGGCAGCAGTGCTCCATAAACTGGAGCAGGTTATTCTTGTCTCGAATATTGCCTATGCTCTTGCTATATGAAACATCATATTCAAGAGTTTGTTCAACCGCAAGTACAGCAGACCAAAACTCCTTGATTTCAAATTCAGAAGCAGTAATAAAGGACTGTACAGGTTCATCCTTTAACCTCAGACGAGAGAAGAGATCACAAAGGAGAATGACACGTACATGGAGAAAGGCTTTCTGTAACAGCATCCACAAACACTTGTCCAGAGCTTGCTTTACGGATTTTGGTCATACTGTTGCAATTCTTAAAGGAGAATGTTGATTATAATATGGTGTGCACGTGCGTAATCGCATTCTTCTCTGAGCACTTCTGTTGTGCTGAGTATTTAAGGATTCATCCCACCCCGCGACCTTTGACCCAAAGCGCCAAGATTCAAATTCAAAAAGTAGTACCTTTCTTTCCGCTCCATAGAGCAAGCGCTGAAGTGTTTCCAGCGACCTATACCCCTCCACAAACACGTGGCAACATATGCTAACTTCGCAACACACAAACCAAGCTAAATTCTGTGGTCATTATGGCTTCCACAACATTGGATAGCAGTGACAGTTGTTCTGATTTACAGGTAAAGCTACAACATTGCAAAATGAACATTATAATTATAAGTTCACAAAAAATCACAGATGCATGTGAATTTTGAGAGAGGACAACCCTCTACCACCTTCTTGACAAGACTGGGAGCCCTTTGTGAGGAGCACAATACCGAGCTGGTAGTTTGTAGCTCACCTACAAAAAGGAGATGCACATCAGGTACAATATAACTTTCAGAACACACAATAAAGTAGATGATATTGTAACTTTGAAACCTGGCAAAAATAACTGGAACTTAACAAGATCGTTGAAGTAGTGTCTCATGCCGACCATCGATGTACCACAAAGCATTTGTCAAAGCTTTCAATAGTAGCTTTCCGTTCTCATCATCACTTGGATTTTCTTGTTCTAGAACATTAATTAGATGATTGTATATTTCATCTTTCTTTGTACGAGCAGATATTCGACTTGGAATCACAGGAACAGACAATCTTCGTTGGGCCATGCTGAAGGCATTACGGACTCATGCTGGAGGTTGTGGATTAGGAGGTTCATTGAATGTTGCAAAAAAACTTGACAAATGGCCCAAACATGCTCACTACATCTGAAACCAGAAGAGTTGCATCGGTCTTATTGAGGGAATGCTTTTCTTTACCTATAAAGCACGAATCAAGCTTTACTTCACCACCATGTGTACAGTGAGAAACACTGATGCGTGGTACAAGTTTTTCATTGAAAAGAGACTCAAATGTAGCTTCTGGTGACAAACTTTTAATAATCTCCCAACCAAACAAAACTTTAGAGTCATTCTTTGATGCCACAAGGAACACCATCTATAGAATAAACACATAGTGGGCATTAAATAGACAGTTTATCTGTCAAGGGCGCATGCAGCTACCAATAATTTGTTATTTATTCATAACTAGTGGTTTAACACAAATGTACAAACCTTTTCAAATCACAGCAAGCTCAGAGTTCAGAAGAAAACAAGCGAGACAATCAAGACACAAGCCTCCACTCTGGCTGCTTGAATGTTCCCACTTGTACAATAAGGCAAAGGTCAAAGTGAGAGGCACGCGCGACGACAATGTGGTATGTTTTAGTATAATATCTGGCGCGGTGAAAATTGATGCGGGCGGAAATCCTAGAGGATGAGAAACAATGATATGATTTGGATTTGGAGTAGCCTAAACAGACATAACACAAACCTTTCAAAACCCAGTGGAAAGGATGGCAACACAATTCTCTACCTTGTATTAAATGCAATACAACATCCAATTGTTTGTTTGCCTGTATCATAACGTAGTTCCTGCAAATTCCATAATTCTCATCTCGCTCAGCTCCTTAGGCCTCGATTATCCTTGGATTTTCTGCCGCTGACAGCCTGTTCCGAGCTGCTGATCTGTAGGTGAATTGCTGGTAATCAAAGCCAACTTGGAAGTATCCGAGATATTTTGTGAATGGATGGTGCCTCATGCTTGACAAAGAGAGTCTTCCATGTCTGTAATTTCAAGGGAAAGGTAACGTGATAGAGGCTCGCTGGAAGGGATGGAGGGGTAACTGGCATGCACCTGTCCATCTTGGCATACCCATAGTTAATATCTGTTTGTAGCTAAGGTTTGAGGAATAATTTCAATATTTGATCTCATTGCAGGTACCCCAAACACTGTATCAAAGTAACTATATAACGACCCTTTGCTTGTAAGATAGTTGCCCACCTTGATTTCGGGTGGGCTCCAATGCATGAGGCAATATCTGCAGTCTCCATCAAACTGATTGTATTTCTTACATACCTCCACCTGACCTGTACTGTAAGCATAGAAAGACACTCTAGTTAACGTCTGGCTGGAGGTAAGGATGGGGGCATTGATGTCACGCCTAGATCCATTATTGTTGAATGGACAATTAGGTTTGGAGAGAGATCCACAATTCGCACCAATATGAGCGCTTCGCCCAGCAGGTAAAACAAGAGAACAAGCTAGGATCAACATTTGACCAGTCACGCTGAGAGTTTGCAGCCTTTAACCATTGCAAGTTTGTATCATATATAACCGATGATGGCCAAGATATCTTCTAAAAACTGTTGAATTCGTACAGCCTCCAAATAACACCATGCATGAAAGTGATATTGTGATACCGAAGTATCATATGTGGATCCGAGACCTTGGTACTAGAGAATACATAGTTTGTGAGATTTCTGAGGCTGTACGAATAACTCTATATTTGTGTTGTAAGTGATCACTTTCAGTAGGCCATTGAATATTAAAAGGACTGCTTTTCTATAGTCTGAACCTCTTAATGATATTGATGGCTTGCACAAATTATCTCTCTCCAGAACATCATTCACATAGGTACAGTGTCGTCAGGACCCCTAGATAGATGATGGAATACATTCCACCTGTATGGAGATGTCCAGGATGAGCCTATGCTTGCTCTTCAGTGTCTCAGCTGTCGATATGCACTACCAGCACGTGTGGGACTACTACCAATATATTCCTCTGGATACTTGCCTTTGCTGGACGGAGCTCAATGAAGTCGATGAACTCCCATGCCAAAATCTTTTCCACTAGTCTGGCCTGCAATGTAGGGATGTCTCTTCCCAATGCCATTTCTGCAGTTGGCAAAGAGTTTGTGGTGCTTACTGTTGCTAAGGCGAGGTGAGGCCTATGCCTGGTATGTTTCCCCCCAATGGTGTGGCTGATAGTAGAGTGCTGACTGCGGCTGGGGCAGTAAAGGTTCCATCTGTGGGTGATGCTTTGCCATTGCCCTAGCCCGTGAACTTCCCACTAACTAGCTGGTAGGAAACTCTGGCAGTGCTGAAGGTTTGGGCATCATACCCAAAGTGCCACCTGCAAATGAATACAATAATTATTAAACATGATTGAAAGTGAAATTGTAAAAGTACGTGTAGAATTAGTATTGCCTGCCACTTGTTTCCAGGCATATCAGAATTCTTGCCATGGCACGCCTATAGCCGTGCCCCTGGCCAATTATCTATCACTCTTGTTCAATTGTCTATCAGTCTTGCTTGCTCTACACGCCTCCTCGAATTGAAAAGATGTCTATCAGCTTTTTGCAATGTTGTCTGCTCTGCAAAAAACACTTACCTGTCCGGCTAACACTTGTGAGTTTTGCGAACTGCTTGTCCAGTAACAGCTACAAATGATGCAGCTCACTTGCATCCAGCTTGCTGAGAAATGGCTTACAACACTAAGCCTTACCAGCTACAGATATAAATGAATCAAGCAATTCAGCTAAACACCAGCAGCTACCAGGAAATTTTTAAACAATAAACAGACAGTTTCTCAGACACTGTGTTCATTGACTCTAGCTCTATAGCTGACCAGCTCCACCCTAAATGAAGGCTCACGTGTTTAATACAGCATTGAAACAAGCAACCTATATGGCAAAGCAAGTTTACTCTCCAAGGAGTGGAGGGTTCAAATAATTATTTACCAAGAAACTCACCTTTCTTTGGAGAGTCCTTAGAAAACTGTTTTGTTCCCACTATAGATTTAAAGAATGTGTTTATAGTCATTTTTATGTGAGAACTTCAACTAATCAATGAACTGACTTTTAAACAAAGCTACATAGAAATGATGGCACAGTGAGCTCTTGGTTATCCTAGTCAAGTTAACTTCTTGGCAAAGAAACTTGTGAACAAGTGAAATCATATTGAGTTATTCCTTGCATGTTCCATCAGCATTGCATTCTAGTCATGCATGTTGATAGAGTACCCAGCAAAACCAATATTGGCACAATTTTGAGAACTACTTAATTCTTTTCATTATTGATCCTTGGCCGTAATCAGTCAGTAAAGTCATAACATAAAGCAAGCAAGTACATTAAGGCATGGTTTGCATGTTAAGGCCTAATTAAAATTGAAATCAAAATATTTCAATCCAAGAATGAGCATACAATATTAAAGTCAAAGACATGGTACATATCAAGGATTGTAACGTCCACACAAAGTTTGATAGTCATGTGACCTCGAATAATTTCTCCTTTTGTTCTAGGAGTTAGAGTTCCCATGGAGATATTGGCCCCATATTTTGGTGATGTGTTAATTAACAATTAACCACCAGAGTGCATAATTGATTAGTTGTGAAAAATTTCTAATTAAATAGCACTATCTATAAAATTTTTTTTCCATAACTCATTAATTATGGACTAATTAATTATATATGTGCTCAGGTAGTTAATTAATAATTAATTTAGTTAGTTAAAATGTTTACAAAATATTAACTTGATACCATCCTTGGAAGATCAACTCCTCCAGCACCAAAAAACTTAATATATCCTTGAATTATGCGCATATTTATTGTCACATGACCACTAAACTCAAGGAAAACTTGAAAATTACTAAGTTAAATCAACATACCAAGTTTGGTACTCAATAATGCTACCTAGGGGCAGATATACTTGAAAAGCTGAATTAACACAGTCATGCCTTAATGCCCCTGAGATGCCACACCAAATTGATTACATGTTTCACGGATTGTCTCGTTACCAGAAATACTCCATACAACAGTGGACATCAATACAACGCCCACTACAACTAAAAATTTGAATATGCTAATTTTATGAATACTGATTAGTTTTGCGTAAAAGCGACTTACATCCACTTCTCTCACTTGAATGGATGAAAGAAAGGGCTACTAAGCAAGAATCAACTATAAAACTCATCGCTAGCTAGCAAATAAACTCCATCTGGTATTTTAGCGATTTTGCTGATTCAGCACTTTTGCAATTGTGATGATGTCATTTCTATTTAAATATGCAAAAAGTGTAATTTTTACCTATTTTGGCAGCTCATTATAAAAATAGGGACACTTCTCTACGTAATACAGTGGATGTGTCCATAAATAGCTATCTTAGTCTAATTCCAAAGTGGGAGGTGGTCCAGCAATTTGCAGTTCTGAAATATTGAAATTTGAAGACAGCTGGTGTGGCACTTTTGAACAGTTTTGTATGACAGCCTATTGGGAGAGCGTGTCAAAACAAGATCGCTGTTTATAAAAAACAGTACCTCTGGTAGCCGTCAGTTTTCAGCGAGTATAGTTTGTTGTGACTATGATTAAAGAATTGAGAGGGTGGGAAACGTGCTGGCTATTGGTGCTTGCTCAGGAAGAACACAAATAGAAATTTTCAATACATTTTCAATGGAACGTGACACAGAGCAATTTTTTTAGTATACGGAGAAAAGTTAAGTCTGTGTCCCGTCATTTCTGGTAACGTACAGAAACTTACTAACCAGGGTGGCAGGAAAAAAAAATTAATAATTCTTAATAATTTCACTAAATTCCACATCCTGGAGCTCATACATTTTACAACAATCGGACACACACATATATACACAAAGGTATAAATATGTACTATAAATATAGTCATAGAACACAAATTCTGAGAGGGTCACTTTAGCCATGTTCAAAGGCTACTTGCAGTGGGCATCATTTGAGCATAGAAAACAGATGGGATATACAACAGCGTCTGTCTTAACTCACGAATAAAAAGATTCTTTCCCCAAACCACAGTAGTAACACACTGGCTCAAAGTGCACAAAGACAGAACTGTAATACTGTGACTCAATATATAATGAGCACACCAGAGCAACAATGCTGCTTTCATACTGGGAACTAGGAGGGAAGAGAGAAGATCCGCATGTGTATAAACCAGAATCTTTGATCCTTTTCACTTCATCGAGTTCTTCTTTTGTCAGTTTGGATTGAGAGTAAACACACCTTGGTTTGTAGCACTCGCCACATAAAATTGTGCACCTCACTTTACCACACACAAGCAGAGACCGTCTGCCTTTGTCAATTTCCTTTGCTTCATCACTCGCAACAGGCACACGTGATGGACGGTCTTGGTCAGAGGGTGGTTGACCATACACTAGGCTGAACTTCTTGTAGTGCTCTTAACCCTCATCTAGCAGAGGTAGAGGTAAAACTGACAGAGAATCAAATTCCTCAGAAGGAAGACGAACTGGATGTTCACAACAATATGTACAATCTGTACTGGCACATTTCTTAATCTGAAAAGCATATTGAGAAGCATGGCAGTGTGTTGAGATGAATTTCTGATATTCTGTGGCTTTACTAAGAGGTTTCGCTTTTAGATCATCTGGGTCCAAAGAAGAATCCACAACTAAGGCGTGCTGGAAGTGTTGTGTCATTCCTGCATCAGTTGCTGGTACTCCTAATTTCACAGGGCTTCCCTTGATCTTCATGGCTTAAAATCTATCACCAACAGTGATTAGTGGACGGGACATAGAATCACGTAAAGCATCACACAAGTCAGGACATCTGTTAATACAGTCTCTCACTTCAATTGTGTTTTTGTTCTTAACAAGTTCTTCAAATTGGTGCAACATAAGACTGCGTGCTAGAGACACATTCTGAAGGGCCAAGTCATTACACGTTTAGCTACGTTTTGCCATGACTGGTAAGGGCACCTTCTCACACATACTAACATGTCTAGATCCAGAGCATGAAACATGGAGCCACTTGAACAGATCCAAAGGTGACTCTATGATCAGGCTCACAATAACAACTATCGGTAGAGCACTAGCAAGACCATCTTCACTGAAATGAGTACGAATCAAATCAGTACATTCAGCTGTATGTCTTAAGACACTGGATGGTTGAGACACTTTGTCCTTATTTGTTGCAAAAGCATGCATGCCCTGTATAAAAGGAGTCTGAAACATCTGGAATTGTGAGAGCAAATGCTACAATGCCATGAAGGTGAAAATCATGGTCTAATGCTTGAACCTGTGGTCCATTCAAGGGTACTATCGACCGGTTGTGGCCTCAAACACCAGTTGATACTGGACAGGCAGGTTCACCAATGGGAATGATGCACTTGTCATCAACTGACAGCAAAAGCAAGTTTTTCTGGTACTTCACAGCAAAACATCGAACATACTTTTGAAGTGCACTCACATAGTGACAGTCAGGATGGTCCTTACGTAGCTGACATACTTGCACTCCAAACTTAGCGAACAGCTTGATCTGTGTAAGGATTTGCCGGCCAGAACTGCAATCGTATCCATTCTAGTAAAGGAATGGGAACTGTGGTATCAGGATACTTGCTCTTTAATCTCTCGACTATCACTTCTTGCAGGTGTCGAACAGAAATTGTAATTGGCAAATGCATGACATCTCCATGCCTTCGTTCGTCAACAGCTAGTGTTGTCTTGTCAAGATAAGCCTGAAGCTCACTCCAGAATTTGTCAAATGTATTCTTCTTAGGATCACCATTTAACTTCCTAAGGTCAAGAATTATCTTGGGGTCATCCAATTGAATAGCAGCCTTTGCTACTCTCTCATCAACTTCACTTCTAAAGCATACTCGGGAGCGGAGCCATCAAGTAGAAGAGTGCGATACATATTCCTGAGAACTATCTTAGGTAGGCACTTTCACTAGCTGACTGTATTTGGACAAGAAATCCCTACGCATTGCTCGTTATGAATGAAATGACTGTTTATGCAGAGTTCTGAGAAAATGCGGCCAACTGTTGTGGTGTCAACAGGTTCACTCTCGGGGGGAACTCTCCACCTGTATGCCGAAGTTCCCAGGTTATTGCCATAAGCAAACTTATACAGCATCACTGAGAAAGGGAAAGATATTGTTGAAAACCACTTTCGCCGTTCATAACGGTCAGTTGGAGCCAAATCATTCAGAAACAATGGTTGATAGAGTGGCAGGTCTAGCAAACTTCATTCCACTTCATCACATTCTGAACTAGTACTTCCAGTCCCCACAGGATGTAGAGTTACTACGCTTGCTACAGCCCTCAATTGTAGAGATAGATGCTGAGACTTCACTCTCTCATTCTGAGATTCCAGATACTTATTGTATTTATGAAGTGCATCCAAGAGTTCTTCAAGACTGACTCGGATCACATCAAACCTCTTGGATGAGATCCAAGGTAGGATTAAGATGCCACTCAACTGATCAATGTGATTCTTAAGACCATCAACAGAAAGTCTAGGCTCCTTCTCCTTCTTCTTAAAATCATTGTATCCCTTGTAGCTAGAAAAGTGAACAATTCTTTGTTTGGAAAACTTGTCGTGATGTGGGTCCAAGTACCACAACACTTTGGTAAGCTTGTCGACAAAGTTTGCTCCTGTCTTACACTTTCTCCAACCAATACCCATAGACCTAAAAAATGTATGCATAAAATTTAACACAAAAAATAATGAAATCAGCATGCACACACGCACACACACTCACGCATGCATGCACGCACACACACACACACACACACACACACACAGAGAGAGAGAGTTTTAATACAATACCTACCTAGCAAATCATTGTACAAGAGATGGTTGGTCCTTGCGCAGTTGCTTTTCTTCAGGTGGTACTAGCTTTGGAGGTAAAACAATTTCATGGCTAGAAACCATTAGAACATCAAAAGCATTTTTTGAGGTAGATGGTCTCTGTGCATCAACAGGGGCACCTTCAACAAAGAAGCATACTAGCGACACTTGAACTGCTCACAAACACTGATGGGGGTGCTAACTGGAACAACGTGTGGGTCAATGAAATTCTCGTTGACAGTGATTTGTACATCGCATCTTGAATTCCAATCTTGCCCAACAGCACACCAAAAGTGTCATTCCATGAGCAGCTAACCGTAGTTCTCTCCACAACGTGTGGGCCACGTTTAACCAAAATGCAGTAGATGTAGCCATCTTGAACTGATAAAATTTCACTCCACGTGGCTTGATAGGAAGCCACACCCACAATTGAATTAATTTACGTTTTTTTTTAACGTTTACTAAACTAGTGGCCCGCCGGATCCGTGACATGTAATCAATTTGGTGTGGCCTAATTATGTAGAATACAAGACTTGATACAAAAAATGAAGCATTCATGTGCCACACCATAGTGAGACCATTATACCGTATAGTGGCAAATTTCCGTGGGGTGCGAATTTTCGTTATTTTCATGGCTAACCCCTGAGTCACGAAATTTCTAACCACGAAAATTTCTTCTGAGGTCAAAGGTCACATCTCTGGTCACGTGCACGCTATCAAAGACTTCAGTTCTCTGTCTCTTGTCCGTCTTTTCAAGAAGTTTGCAGTCAAAAGTCCTAGTATCTAGCTAGAATAGTATTCTACATGTATCTTACCGCAGATAAGACCTTCAAGCGCTGTAATTTGAAGATACTTGAGTCATGAAAATCAAAACCGCAAATATTTTCTTCTGAAGCATGGTCTCAAAAATTTACACCTCCGAAAATTTCCCACTATACGGTATGTATACATGAGCTGATTCGGAAAAACCTGAGTAACTTCAGCCAATGACTAACATCTTTTTGTCTACAGTCCATCTCCAGCTAAATAATATACCTGCAGTGCTCCCGATAAGGTTACAATTTTGTACTGACATACTGTCCAGACATTTGTACATTTGGTCTGACATATCCAGACACACTGTAATACTACATTTCGGTTTGGATATAAATTCATCATTTTATTTTAACATTAATACATAACTGTGCCACATGACCAGATTTACAAATTAACTGTAACACACTATAAAAAAGTTATTGCAAAAATGTATCCCAGTCATCCAGATCTAGTTCATAATTTGAATCACTTGGGGGTCCATCAACTGAAATTCTTACAAGATCATCTAGATGATTCTCACTCAAACAGGTGTGTCGGTCTGACTTGATTAGTTTTAGAGAAGAAAAGATCCGTTCAACACGTCCATTTGACATTGGGAGACAGAACAGTAACTTAATTAATCCAAGAGCATTTCACCTCTTTGAACATGCTGCTTCCACCAAATGATAGAAGAGTCATCCTGTACAAGATTCAAATACCTCTTTGCATAGTCAATCCACTCTTCTTGGAGAGAAGTGATGTCTATACCAGCATTTGTAAGTGGAGTGGAAAAGTGAGTAACAAGGCTTTCTAGAGCATTTTTTCCAAACTCAACACCTTCAGTTTTCTCCCAACCTTGCATAGCCAGGATTGTCAAAGCATTGGTAAGTAGTCCAGTGTGTTGTGTTTTGACTCTCTCTTTCGAACAGATCATGATTGATTCATTCTATTCACTACTATGAGAAGTAAGGTAAGTTACAGCTCTTTCATAGTTGACTAACTTAGTGCCTTAATAGGTACAATTATCTTTCGAGTTCAAACTTTCTTCACAGTTGGATAGTCACCAAAGTTTTTCTCTTTGAGATTATCCAACGACTTAGTTGTCTGTAAAATAGCTTCAATAGCACTAGTTATACTCAATTCATCATCTTGCAGTTCTTTACACAGAATGGCAGCAGGCTTCAATAAGTCAAGAAACAATGCACAAACAAGAATCATCTTGGCATCTCTCCATTTTGAGATGTACCCTTTTAGTTCCTTGCTGATTTAGTTTGTGGACCTTCCACAAGTGTAGTCAAATGAGCAAGGTAAGCCCTACATATTGCTGTTACTTTCTGGCTAATGAACCGGGTTCCACATGCTCGTACAGGTCTTGTTCCTCCTTTGCTTGAGTTTGGCATTTTGTTTTCTTCTAAACATTGCTAAAGTGATGCTACAACTTCCTCCAGCTCTCGACACTTTTTGGGAGATTTGTGGTATAAGTAATATACACACGTAAGAGCATGTCATCGATTGTTGAAAATAGGGTATCTTTAAGGGCATCTTTTAGTGCAAAGCACCAAAAAACAACTATCCAAGGAACGGACACTTCAAGGAGGCCTCTAAGTCCTCCAGCTGCAATATTCACACTTGCTCCATCACACTAGTTTGCTTCTCCAGAGAGACTATAATTACAGATCTCTGTTATGATTCCGTACAATTCAAAGTAATAATGATACTAATGATTGACAAATAATATTTTCCTTAATTAGGGGTAGGCTGCCTTAACTGCCCTGAGAGCGTGCAGTGAATATGTCCCACCACCAGTGTAGTCCACATACTATTCACACTATGATTCATAGGGTGAAAGATATATGGAGAGGGTTTCCCAGAAACACTGTGACATAAGGCCTCATTCAAGTAGCATTGTGTGACTCTCAAGGCACAAGCTTGATAATATTAATCAGAACTTTAATATGCCTTAATGGTTAAATTTTGCTTGGTAGAGTATGTGAATTGCCATCAATCCATACCTTGCAAACAGATTGTACAGCATTGATGAATCTGTACTTCAACCACTAGACAAAGTTTGTAGCATATAGGTCTAGATCAGAAATCCATACATCAGGTACAGTGCTCCTGATTACATCCGGTCAACGGACAATTTCCGGTTAATTGAGCCACGTGACCGAGCATTGCACGATGCTAGCGGACAAAATGTCTGAACAAGCTTTGAGTGAGAGTTCTAGCTCTAGTTCTTCATCTAGATCTACTAAGCAAAGCAGTTTATCCCTTCGAGATAGTGTTCTTCCTCCTAAAAGACGACTGGTAACTGCTACAACAGTACAAAAGTGGATGATGATAACGACAAGGCTCTAAATACAACCACGTGGTTGCACCTCGTTGATCGTACGGAAGTATCTAGTCTCAGGTGTTCTAAGTGTACTCGTTTTGCTGACAAGCTTCGGGGTATGTGGAACATTAATCCAGCCTTCATTGACGGATCAAAGAACCTTCGAGCGTCGGCATTTAAAGACCATGCCAACTCCGACATGCACAAACGAGCGATGTGTTTAGTTATGTTGATATCCCTGACAGAAGCATGTCCCTGTCTATCAGAAAAAGAATTATTATAGAAAGAACACTTTCTGCTGCTGCAGCAGATGAGGGGTGAAGCAGTGCTCTCTTACATTCATAGGCCCACTTACAGCTTTTCTTTCTACCAAGCAATCTTATCAATTTCTGAAGAAACATTTTACTCACTTTTAAAATTGTCGATAGTTGCTTCAACATAGGACATGTATCAGCCACAAATAAAGGGTCAAACAATTGCAGACATTTAAACATATCTAAAGTAAATGACAAATCCTCATTAAACTTTTACTTGAAGTATATATATAGCTAATTTTTGTATAATATATATTAAAGGAACTGTGTCACTATATAAGCACTGTTTTGTTACCAAAAATAAAATGCGTGACGTTTTGTGACATTTTTTGTTGACAAATGCGCAATATACGTACATACACGGGGCTAATACCCGGGCGTGGTACCCAGATCGCGCAAGAAACAAAACAAAAAACGTCACAAACGGTCATAGAACATCATAAAATGTCACACATTTTATTTTTAGTAACAAAACACCGCTTATATAGTGACACAGTTCCTTTAAGCTGATCACTTTGTGCCTTTGAGCTGCTAGCAACAGTGACAACATTAGGATAATCATTCATTACTGACACTTGAAGTTGTAGAATCTCCTTGTATACTGAAAAAATAAATAGTTCATCCCCCTCCAGATTATAAGTAACCTTCACAAATGGTTCTCCAGTATCCACATGAAGTTCCCTGCGATTAGGGGAATCCTGCAGAATTGCTATAGACACTAGGGATTGACTTCTTGATTTCAGTTTTGAGTTCTTTACTATCTTCATCTGCTGTATGATTGTATGAAGTCAGAAACACAGTCATAACAATTATCTATGCATTCATGTTAGTATGTTGTTACGCTTGATAAAGATACATCATGCATGCCATGTAGCAGCACTAGAGCAATAATAATAACAATAACTATAACACCATACGTACTTGCACTATGTTATATTTCCATTGGATCATGATCATTAAATTTATTTTAATGTTACTTGATAAAAACTCTGGTAAACTTGACATACACTGTGTATTGCCATGGACATTAAGTCCAGATTCAGTCTGCAAATCGTTATCATCATATTTGGGTGCTACAAAGATAGGAATGGGTTAATACAGCTTGAATAATCAAGTAATTGGTTTACGTGAGTACACTGCTAGTAGATCATTTCTATAGCTAGTTATAGGAGCATCAGTAGTGGCATCTATTAGAAAAATGTGCACGGGAATAGAATTATTTAAGAAGGTCACAATACTGATATATGGCATGATTTGGACTGCCGCTGGTAAACAATATTTATAATGTACGTCTCTAAGCTCCAGTGATGCAGAACTCAAAATTAAAAGGTAATCATGCATGCTATAACACACCTAAATACAGACTGATGATTTTCTAGGGTAAGCCAGTGCACATTAATACCCACTGTAATATACTTCCACCAAAAATCATCAGTGGCCTTACTCAATATCAGTAAAGTAATGTACTACCAACAAACTTAATTTCATGGCAGTTGCAATAACGTAAAGTACTTGCTTAGTATTTTCTGGAGCTTTATGGAGACATAGCAGGAGATGTGTATTGACCCTCGAGCCTCCTCTCCATGCAATAAAGTATGACGTCATTACTGAGCATGCTCAGTTCCAGCACAAATGTGAAATTAGTTTGTCAAAAAAATCAATGGAAAAAGAATCTTGGACAAAGCTCAAAAAAGAATGCTAACGAGGACTGTATCTATAGAGTAGCTGTGATGGTTAGCAAGGTCAACTTTATAGTATTAACGGTAAGAAACAAAATTATGGTTAGAATACCTAGGAACTTAAATTATAAAACAGATGCATGAAGACTCCTTTGGGTACATATTGCTGCAGTACCCTTACTTTAACAGCATACTTTTTCTGAGAAACAACTTATAATATACCAGTTTTGGCATGGTCAACAGAAGACTCATGTTCGTGATGGTGGTTACCTGTAAAGAAATTAAAATTTGTTAACTTAACATAATTGCAGCTCTATAGATGTGGCATGCATGCACAGATACTTTAAAATAGGCCAATTGTACACTGCATGTTTTGTGCTGTACTGCTGAGTCTAAATTAAATGAAGTACCTTCAGCCAATGTTTAGACTTCTTTTCACTTGTACTACTAGTAATACGAATTTGTGAAGCTGTCGGCCTCCTGTTTGGCTTTTTCCTTCTCATGTTCCTAAATCGCTGAGAGAGCTTTGAACTCAACTGTTCCTAATTATGAAAGTACATACATTCATGATCATGATGAAAATAGCAGTGCAATGCCAGCAGCTGCTTGTACGTAGTAAACACATTTTTTCCCTTTTTTCCCCCCTTTTTTGGACAGCCTTTAGCATCTTTTAAGCAAGTAGCAACTTTAATGCATGGTTTAGCCATTGCTTGGTACTCAGACTTTGTCGGGGTGGGTTGCTGAACATACAATTGTGGAGCAATGTACCGAAGAAACTCAAACAGCCATTCCATCTTGTTTGCTTTCTTTTACGATTTAGCCATTCTTATGTCTCAATACATTTCTAATGTTTTTTTTTACTTGTAGAATATATATTGAGATCGAATGCCTCACTCATGCGCTTGCCAACACATTTACTATGCAGGAATGTACAGTACTACTCAACACTACATCACCACAAACCACTAATGATATTCATTAATGTTAGCGCTTACGTGAAACCGGGAAGCAAGCTATTAGAGAAAGCCACGTTGGGAACATGTTGCCGCGCGCGACTTAATTAAAATGGGTGCGTCAAACATTAGTAATGAATTATTAGCAAGAGTGCATAAGAGGAGGAAGAGTATTTAACTAGAGTAAACACTGTTGGGAAAGTAACGTGACTTTGGGGCGTTTGCACGTGAGCAAAATCGCAAACTCTCGTAATACTCGCGTTTATTTACAGACTTGCTGAATCAGCAAAACATGGCCTAGAAAATTTGAGCGCTTCTTGGCTCTGAGTCAGAGATGACTATTGGCTCTAAAGTGGAAGTGGGAGCTTGTAAAAAACGAAGCAAAAAGGCTAAAAGGAAGGACAAAGCAGTTTTCCGAGCCTGTCGTTTACCCTTGGCACTTAGCTTTTTTTTGGCGGTGGCACAGAATTTTCTTTTTTGCTAGCTTTTACTAGTAGAATCCAACTCAAGACAGGTCCAAAGGTATAGCGATGGGTTTAAAACAGGCAGCTTCTTCATTTCATCATGGTTTCAAAAGCTCACTGCGAGAGAGTCATTATTGGTAATCTGCGCAAGCTACCGTAGTTTTTGGTCGCGAATGAGGTAATGGAGAATACGGCGTAGAATCCGGATAAAAACGAGAAAATGGTCACGTGCAAGTCATGTTACTTTCCCAACAGTGTTTCTGTGGGGTATACCGTAGTTCGATACTCTTCCTCCCCCCTCTTATCCACTCTTGTTATTAGCTTATGCATACCTTGATAAAACTTGGGCTGCATTTCTTGGAATCAAACCAAATTTGGTATGTGAACTCATTCCAAGTTGGGCTGACTGTAGGGGTGAGTTTTTTCCAATTGAGTGTCTACAACTTGCTAAATGAAGATGTCATAATATTTATGTGAAAAATTGAAATTAGAATTGCTGCGCTTGAAAAACTCTCCATCAATGTGTTGGCCTGTTTGAGATGATCTTGCAAGCAAAATTTGAGCTTCTAAGACCAATTGCACGGTAAGTTTTATTGCAAATAAGGCTGAAATCTATTTTATTTGTGAACAGCTGCTAGGTCATCGTTTAAATGCTGATTTTTAGTTAAATCTAAAGTTTGTTTGAGCTTCATACCTATGGTATTTGAGGAGATACACCCCTTAAAATATAATTGCGTGAGTGGTGTGCCGCTGCTACCACCCTTAATATGCATAATTACTGTATCTTAAAAACAAATTATGCTATCACCATGGTAACCAATAGAGACATTGTCCTATTGGTCCTTAACGTATTCATACTGTTCGTTTGGTCATGTGACCAACTATCCATTTCATGAATAACTTCCCTGTTGCTAGGGTAACCAAACTTTGTCAGCAATATATCGTATTATTTCATACTACCATTCCACTTCAACAGAAGTTTGAAAACATGTTTCCGTGGCTAGATACAAACCAAAAGAGGCCTACAGTAGGTGTGCATTAAATGGAAGGCATGTTATTCCTTGCTATGGAAATGTGTTTTCAAACTTGCACCCTACCCTACATGACTCTACATATTCACTCACTAGACAGTGGTCAAAGTGGTAGGTAGTCAAAGCTCTTTTAGTGTCTTTTGGGGATGTGTGTTGTGATCGATATCTTCCAGCATCTCAACTCCCAATCAGACAAAATTCATAAGCTTGTGAAATTGACATTGCCATCGAGAAGAGCATGGATTCAGGCAGAGTGCCCACCAGTGAATAAGGGAATCTTGCAGAAATATCCTCGATCACTTAAAATTGTACAAATATGTAAGTTCATCATAATTAATTTTGCCATTATTTTAATAATAATAATATTTATTAAATAATAATCTTTCAAAGTGTTTAAAATAAACATAATATTATTATGCATAATCATCACACAGCTTATGATGGAAATGGAGGAGTTAATGGATCAGACAGTCGAAAGTGCACTGACAAAAATCAAAGATCTAATCAAGAGCAACTCTAATGCCACCTGCTCGGCAGAGGAACTGAAGTTCCTGATGAGTCTGGAAACGAAGTTTAACTCCAAGGGACCCCAGTCACTTTTCACTGCATACCCTGTAAAGTCAAATAGTTACATACAGTC
>CAXIPT010000067.1:0-39916 GCA_964030475.1 Tethya wilhelma
TAACACAAGTATCTATTTCATTATTATACCTCTGTAACATATTTTTAACAAGTAAAAAAAACATTGGAAATGTAAATTATGAGACACAGGAATAGCTAAATCGTAAAAAGAATGCAAACAAGATGGAATGGCTGTTAGAGTGCGTGCCAGAATTCTTCCTTTATGGGCTGCATTTAACAGTCTCCTTATTAAGTCTCTCATTTTGCCCACAGGAAGAATTCCTTACACAGCCATTCCATCTTGTTTGCGTTCTTTTTACATTTTAACCATTCCTGTTTCTCATAACTTACATTTTACTTGTTTGTTCTCATTTTTCCATATTTCTACAAATTACATTTGAGTTGGTGTGTGTAGCTAGCTACTGAGCTAGTAGTCTGACAAGCCATACTCACTGAGCCAGCGGCAGGCTGCTGACCTAGTAAGTCACAAGTTGTATAACCTGCTTAATACTCAGTGAAGTGAAACACAGATCTCAGTCATTTGGAGGCAGAAGCTGTATCATAAGATTTACTTGTCTTTCTATATGTTATGATAATCAAGGTTCTGATTTATCTCTTACAAAGAGCAACCAAGTATATATCACAAAATAGTTCCAGGCAACTTCAGTGCATAATTCATAACATTAGGTGCATTTTAGGGGGTGGCATGGTAGCTTGTTCACCATTGACTCGGACTCCCAACTCATTGGTCGGCGGTTCGAGTCCCTCCAGTGCCACAGGTATTTGTTTCCCATTTTCTCTTTCGAGCTCTGCCTAGGAGTTAACTCAGCTCTACCCCAAAAAATGAGGAGGTGAATTTCACCGCATCCTTCGGAGGGGATGTAAAGCCGTCGGTCCTGGGGGACCTGCGTTCATTAGCCCTAGACTTTTTGCAGGCCCTCATTAGCCACAATTGTGGTAAACCCGAAGGGGCACTTAAAAAAAAAAAAATTCCAAATAACGCACACTTTTGTGTGTGAAAAGGGTCGTCAATTCGAATTTTCTAAAAGCTAATGAATTATGCATGAGCATAGAAATTAATGGCGGCCATATGGTGGAGGCGATTTTCGCCTTGTATCTAGCTACTCAATGAGAGGCGCTAAAAAACGATGGCAAAAGCGACTGTACCGGAAGAAACCAAGTTCATTCGTTCAAGAATCAGCTTCTAAAAGTAAATAGTCTCTGAGAAATGTTGAGCTAAGATAGAATAAGAAAGAATAAGNGGAGAAAATTGGAGGTTTGGCATACTTTAGTTTGTTACTTTAGCGATGGTTTTAGGCTATGTTTTTAGGCTCAATAGAGAGAGAAAAGGCTAAATAGTAGCTTAAGAAGCCGTTTAGTGCCAAGCACTCAGTTTTTGCAGAGTTATTCACATGAATATTTGTATTGCGCTAATGGGCCATCCGTGCCATTCCTGTGTACCCAGTACTACCGTACTGGGAATAGTCTCGAAGCAGCAACACCCACAGATAAGTCAGAATAGCATCCGATAATTGATGGTGTCTGAGCATTGATCACTTACTCTACACTCACACTGAGAGGTGGAACACCTTTGGAAAGTACATATCAGTAGTGGTCCTATATAAACCATGGAGAATAGCAATTAAAGTGGACAATATACTATGATGGATTTACAATACCTTAACTGATGAAGTAGATGAAAAAGAAAATTCCATCTTTTGCCTGAGCCCTCTTTAAAAGCAACTTTTACAGCACGATCACAGTCTTTTTGAAACAATTGAACAGAGTCACACCTTAATTCATCAATTCTCTGGTAACAAAAATTAAGCAGCACATTATAATCATGTATGTAATTTGATTGACCATGCATGCAGAAGACCACACACCTTTTTCCTGACACTTTCAGCTTCAGACTTTGCAGCCTACAAGAGAGAGGCTGAAAATAATATTGTATACATGCATATATGCCGACCCTTTACCCTTTAGTATGGGTTCATAATTGAAGGCTTGAGAACCAGAGTGGCCTAACATCCATCAGTTATTGTTTTGGTTTTAACGGTTTAAGTTTACACCACTATATTAAATTCCAGTCATGTGGTAAAGCCATAATACTTCTAATGTAGCACTTACAGATATGTCCTATATATACTGTTAGTGTCTATGGAATTGTTTAACAACCATAATAAAGCATTTTTATATTCAGTGATACAACACAAGTAACAATAATATACAACTCATTCAGTCCTCTTCAGTCTCCTCACTCTCTGATGCACTGTTACCATCAGCAGATGGAACAAGTGCATCATTAAAGGCATGGTATGCTGGAGGGATAAATTCCTTAAGTTCCTGCGAGTCACGAAGCTTTATTGCATTCACAGGGCGAGCACTTGTGAACAGAGCATCTAGCAAAACTTGTCCGATGTCTACTGGTCGGCCTCTTCTCTTTCTCATAACATTGAGCACTTTCCATGCCTCGAGAGCATTGTGACTATAGCGGTATTGGATCTCATAAGGTCTTTCACTACTAAATTGCATCCATCTAATATTGTGCCACTCAACTTTTTGCTTTTGTGATTTTTCCTTTCTGTATACAATCTCATTTCTCACATTTTCCACCGACACGAAATCTTTTCTCTCCATTTTGACTACTTCAAATGGGTTCTTCTTTCGTGAGTTCTTTACGAGACTGCACCAATCATCGGGCACAAAAACATGTTGTGATTTGTGGTTGGCTGTTTCAATCGAGCTGAAATCGCGATCATTGGGTAGATATGAATGACCGGACACCATAAATTTGTGATCCACTAGAGAATAAGACAAAGTGCGATTGGAAACAACATACATCCAAAAACAAGCAACATTGATGTTACGGTTTTGGCCACCACAACTATCACTGTAAACGATCAACTGATTTGCAGTAGACTCCCTCAACTTCAAGTATTTCAAAACGCATGAACTTATCTCCTTAGAGCCACGGGATGCAACATTCTCAGGCCACATAAACATATATCCTTTCTCCATAGAACAGTCATAGATACCGAAATTATATACCCAAAGTTGTCTTTTGTAGAATACAACATTTGTGGAAAGCTTCGGAGTTGGAAGACTTTGTTGCAAGTCAAAAGTGATGGTGTCCACATTTGCAGTTGACTTGGAAACTACTGAATCCTCTTTGAGCTTTTGGTAAGCATCCTGAGCTTTGGTATGATGTAGCTCTAATTCAAATTGCAGCCTCTGTTTGGTAGATGCATCATCTTCAGCTTGGATGTTTACATTCAAAGAATCACACGTCTTACATGTGTCACTTTTGGGACTGAGGTGTGTGTGTGTGTGACACTGTGTGTGTGTGCAAGCATATATGTGTGTTTGCCTTACCTTCCAAATGAAAGATTATATTCTGTGTTGAAAATTTTTCTATACGTCCAACTACTGACAGGTGGCTGATTCTGTTTGGTGCATTCTTCCTTGTACAATTCGTACATCATTGACTGACTTAATTGAGGTGAGAGGTAGGAACGGTGAGAATTGCCTGCTCGCGAGTAATGACTTCTGTATTTAGGGAAGTTTTCAATGTTTTTTGACGAGCTGAATTCTTTCAGGCATTGTCTTGTTGCCAGGTTCATGTTGCCCTCTCTGATCCTTATGTGGGGAACCTCCAGCTGCTTCCTCTGCTTTTAATGCTCGGGAGATATGTCCATTAGACACAGCAAGTATCGAACAGAAAGCTTCTTTGCATACTTGCACTGACACTGCACCATTTTTGAGTTTTGAGAGAATACTCACGAGTGTAACTTCTTCGAGAAGTTGCTTGCTTAGTGCACATGTACTTTCTTTTAGTTGGTTTCACTCTTATATAACCAAAAAGGTAAGCATTTTGTACATCAAAGTCCTGAGTTCCCCAGAACCCATCAAACAGTGAATTTCTTCTTTCTTCAGGAATGAGAGAAGCAATTACGAGTACAACCACAAGAAGTCCTGGGAATACACTTCGGGGGAACCTGTAAAGAGAATGGGGGTGTGTATTTATCAGTGCATTGAAGTGAGTGTGTGTGTGTGTGTGTGTGTGTGTGTGTGTGTGAGAGAGAGAGAGAGAGAGTGAGTGAGTGAGTGAATGAGAGAGAGAGGTAGTGAGTAAGAGAGAGTAGTGAATCTGATGTGTGGATGTGCCAGTGCAGGGCTGCCAATCCCGGTCAGGCAGGTCAGGCTATAGCTGGACCACTTTTTACGGCAAAGTACTGGTAATGGTCGTCAGAAAAAGGTAAAGGTTGTCACCGCTACATGTACCGCGTGCGATGCGCATATGCGTTAATGTACGTGGAAGCAATAATTGACATAGCTTACTGGACTATGCAGCAGTTTTGGTGACTTTAGCGGTGTAAATGTAACTGGCTCAACACTTATATTTTAATATTGTTAAGTAATAGAGTATAAAATCCTGCTCAAATCACACCAAATTGCTCCCAAAAAAGGCCAAAATTCCAAAAATTTTCTGGGGGGGTACTAGAGTGATCTACTTGCATCTCTTCATGGTCATGGTCACTGGCATGGTCACTTGCAACCTCTTCAGAACTGCTGCTTGCAACTTTATCGCTACTCACAAATGATCCAGAGGGCTCAGGTGTAGATTCTTCACTCTCACTTGGTTGATAGTTACTGTCACTTTCATTGCTAGACTCTTGTTCTATCCTGCTAACTGCAGCAGCCATCGCCATTTTTAGCTACAGAGCCCAGCACATGGTACCCCATGACGTCATCAAAATGAACGCATCTGATAAGCTGAGATGCAGGTTAGTCCACTATGGCTCTAGAAATTTTCTTTAAAAAATTGCGCAAGAACTAGGATGAAGCACGTGATGAATGCTACAGGCAAGGGATGTCCCCATATTATACCTGCCATAGGCAACATTTACAGTGAAAAAAAACCACAGTCTGTAATTAGTGTGATAGACCACTCTGGTTTTCAGGCCTTCAATTATGATATTAAACTCATGTACTTTGTCTTATCAGCTTGTAGAGACTGTTCAAAAGCAATATCCTGTTTTTCATGAATCATTCTCCATTCTTGAATTGACTCCTGGGATGTACTATGCCCACTGCTACATCCTCCATCATCACCAGACAAAACACTAGTACTTCCAGACAATGTGGTTTGCTGAGGGAGATTACTAGTTCCACTAGCTAATATGTACAAACAATATAATAGGGTGTCTTATATCACAAATTCACTGCTTACAGTAGTATTATTTTTTTGTTATACCATGAGAGCTAGAAGTTTCAATGGCACCAGTGGGAGGATTAACAGCTTCATTGCCATCAGAGAAAGAAGTAGTATTGGGAAAAGTTCCTTGAGAATTGGGATCTGTATTGCATTAGTACACCATTCACAAGTATTGATGCAACAATCCTATAATAATTATCATTACCAGCATTACTCTGCGTGCCATTGACATCAGTGTCTTTCTATATAGAAAAATAAAATAACATCATGAGGTGTATCATAGAGTATTAAGTATTTTGTGAACTAACCTAGTCATCAGTATCACTTCTTAAAACTTGGGTGGCTTCTTGTTGAGCTCGAGGCATAGAACTTGAGCCATCAGTCTGCACAAATAGACAATATGTTAGAATGCAGGATAGCATGCATGAAATAGCAAATAGCAAACTTGATGAAAGAGGTTACCCACCTAGAGAAACAAAACAAATCATCCACAAAACCAAACACCATAATAGACACCTTACCTTAAAGCAGTCTACACAAACACATCCTTAATTAATTTCCACCCGGAAGTTAAACAAAATGGTGGCCAAGCACATGGAAGTAAAGACAACACAGGAGAAACAGCCGGAAAAGAAGTAGCTAAAGTTCTTAGAGCCATATTTGTTATAAAAAAGTAATTTTTAACAGGAATACAGTGTCTAAATTGTCTTCAAGTTGAATTTCTACTGTGAAGCGATAAAATGGACCAGACAACTTTGACTTTTTGGGCAGCATGGTGCAAAACTACTGAGGGCATCCATACTCTACCAGTTTGTAACTTACATCTAGCAGTATAACATACTGTAGTAGTATTCCAGTAACTAAAACTATATAGCTAAAATTACTAGTCAAAAACTGCTAGAAATGCGATACTTTACTGATCTACCAAACACGCTAACCTCGAGCTATTGACATCAGACAAGCACCACGCTGCTTGTAAAACACTGTACTTTTAGCAAAACTTATCCTGTACCCATACTCTAGTCTTATCTGGAGATACACAAATTTTATCTGAATGATGTTCAGTGAACTTTCCTGATGCGGTAACTTAGAATTTTTGGGCAACCATGTGCAAAGTCTTTCTGGCTCACAAGACTTGCTGTGCATGCACATTCCATCCTGAACCACAAGTAATCCAAGTGAGAAGCATGCAGGTAAAACTACAGAGGAGATATACCGTTGCAAAATCCTGAAAAGGTCCCATTATCTTCCATGTGCCTTCCTTTTGACGTCATCAGTCAACGTAGTTTGCAATGATGTAATTGTGAATAATTTAGCATGCGCGCGTTCAGTACTATGTGACGTAATAAGCTCAGTGCAAAATTTTACGTGACGTGAAGGGCAGCAAAAATTGACACACCTACAATTACGATGCGTTTGTGTAGACTGAAAAGGAAAAACAAGCCCAAAAGACTCAACCAAACATTCTTAGTAACAGCCTACAATGACGATACCAAACGAATCAAAAACATAATCAGAAAGCATTGGAAATCAATTAAAAATGACCAGACCCTTAAACAAATCTTTCCCAAACCACCCCTAGTAGTAACTAGAGGTAACAAATCACTTATAAACCTCCTAGTCAGAGCTAAACTAGCCCCACTGTCAAAAGACTCAGCGAAAGAGACCAGTCAAACAAACACCCCTACCAATCCAATCACCATTGAAGAAAAATATCCACTCAACCTGTTCCAAGATAAATTAAATAACTTCACTAACCCCATTAGTAAATGCAAAAAGAACTGTTTCACCTGTAAAATCCTAACCACTAACACTTTTGCAATAAGCACCCACGACAGAACCAAACACCCGATAAATCTGCCTGTCCCTTATGAAAAATACAATTGCGACACCAAAAACATCATATATCTAGCCACTTGTACACATAAAGATTGTAAAGCACAATACGTTGGAATGTCAACCAGACCAATTAAATACCGAATATTTGAACACCTACAATCAAATAGCTCAGGCATAGGAAAATACATACAGAACAGTAACCACAAACGAGCAGACATAAAACTCCAGATCCTAGAAATAGCACCCCATTACCTTGATAGAGAAAATTTAAATACATGGTTAAAACAGAGAGAATATTATTGGATATGCAAATTAGGAACTCTAACCAAACTTTCAAACAAAGGCCTAAATAAAACAATCTATGATAATAACAAATGAGATCAAACCCACATCACCAACACAAGCTATAAAGCACAGGCGCATGCAGTTCCCACCCATCCTGACTGTATCACAAAAACAAGTCGTGGTTTATTGCGAGTGCTTGTAGCCTTCTTTCTCTTCTCAACTGCAACAACACATTCATCAGTTGGATCAAACTTCCTTTTCTGATTTGACTGCGAAAACACAGGATAGAGTTTCTTCAATGCAGCTGCACTTTTTTCAGAAACTTTTCCAACTCTCTTACAATAATTTTGAGCCTTTGTGGTTGCTGCTCTCATTTGTCACAGTGAAACAATATACTCAGTAAGCGGGTGCAGCAATCAGTAATCACAGGTGTGCTTTATTTGAAATAACAACTTACCTCTGTTGTATTTCCCACAGATAATGCACATAGGATTGTTTTCAATTGGCATGTCTCCATGCAATTCAACAAACTCTGCACCCCATTTTTCACTTTTCACTGAAATCACCAGCTTATTCTTATCTTCTTCAAGAATATCTTCAAAAGTAAGCTTGGTAGCTTCTACAAGATACTTCTTTTCAGTTTCGGGATCTGGTGATGATTCAAAGCGAACAGTGCATTTTTTTTCGCCAAATCCAACTAATTAGTATAGTGGAGGCACCCATGAGTCAGTACCATATGACATGTGCATAATTTGGCGAAGCACGCATGCGAAACTATGCATCCCCAGGACCAATGAATATACGCAATGTCGCTACGTCATTACGTCACCTAATATACGTACGTATGCGTAACATCATTTTTAACGTAACGTAACGTAACGTACGCGTTACCATGTCATGTCAGGCATTTCTAACAACGGTCATGTAAGCGTCACATAATGGGTTTTCCCTGACATCATGACGTACATACGTAATGTAATTTCTAGATGTAACGTCACCTTTAGATTTTTGTTACAAACCGCTTGCCATAGGGTCACCACGTGGCCGGCGACACATTTTTAAAATTTTTCTTTTTTTATTATTATTACTATAGTATGCACGTGATCTCCTCAGTGCATGCGCATTTTTATGCATGCAATATATACAAGTAAAAAAAACATTGAAAATGTAATGAAACACAGGAATGGCTAAATCCGGAATCGTAAAAAGAATGCAAACATGATGGAATGGCTGTTAAAGTGTGTACGGAATTCTTCCTGTATGGGCTGCATTTAACAATCTCCTTATTGAGTCTCTCATTTAATTTGCCCACAGGAAGAATTCCTTACAGCCATTCCATCTTGTTTGCGTTCGTTTTACGATTTAGCCATTCCTGTGTCTCATGTTTTTTTTTACTTGTTTATTCTCATTTTTTCATATTTCTACAAATTTCATATACATTTGAGTTGGTGTGTGTAGCTAGCTACTGAGCTAGTAGTCAGGCAAGCCAGACTCACTGAGCCAGTGGCGGGTTGCTGAGCTGGTACTTGAAGTCACAAGTTGTGTAGCCTACTTGATACTGAAGTGAAACACACATCTCAGGTATCACAAAATAGTTCCAGGCAACTTCAATGCATTTAATTCCAAATAACGCACACTTTGTGTGTGGAAAGGGTCATCAATTCGAATTTTCTAGAAGCTAATGAATTATGCATGAGAGTGGAAATTAATGGCGGTGAGGCGTATTTCGCTTTGTATCTAGCTACTCAATGAGAGGCGCTAAAAACCGATGGCAAAAGTGACTACCAGAAGAAATCAAATTCGATCGTTCAAGAATCAGCTTCTAAAAGTGAATAGTCTCTGAGAAAAGTTGAGCCAAGATAGAAAAAGAAGAAGAAAAAGATGGAGAAAATTGGAGGTTTAGCATGTTTGTGTTTGTTACTTTAGCGATGTTTTTAGGCCATGTTTTGGGGCTCATTAGAAAGAGAAAGAGCTAAATAGTAGCTTTAGAAGCCTTTTAGTGCTAAGTGCTCAGTTTTTGCAGAGTTATTCGCGTGAATGTTAGTATTGCGCTAATGGGCCATCTGTGCCATTTCTGTGTACCCAGTACTACCGTACTGGGAATACATGCGCTATGGGCGCGCATGAGATAGCATGGACATTACAGCAGCACATTGCATGCAGCTTAATTGCTAGCAGTACAAAAGCGCTGAAAGGCTCACTTGGTGCAAAGCATTGACAGTGTCAAGCGCTTAAGCTCAAATGACAAAGGGGTGTGGCTCCTTATTTACTGGGCTGTACCGTACACTGCATTGTGACGTCAGGCTTTCGTTGCAGTCGTTGCACAAGGAGTCTGCCTCATATCAGTCCTATTAACTCTTTATAGGGCCTAAATTTATTATGCATACTTAATTAGATTTTATGAATATTTAATTAACCTATGTTTTTGTACATTTTTGTTTTTGCTTTAGCCTTAGCGACTCTCTTTTGTAGCTAGTTGAGCTTAGCTATGGTTGTACTAAGCCATGGCTATATCAAATTAGTTCTAGGTTTGCTTTTATTAACTTTAAAAGCTTGCAAAAACGAAAGGGGTCAAAGTTCGCCAATCGACCTGCATACTTTAGGCTTTTTTTCCAGCTTGAAGAGCAGCACTGCAAAAGCGCTTGTATGCAGTTATAGTCTAAGCCTCCATAGCTAGCATCAAGCTTCTCCTGCAAAGCACTAAGAAAAAAACGTGAGTTTAAAACCAAAGGTCACGATCTCGCCGCGATCGCGACCTTTGAACTCTAACACCTATATCTCCCCTCCCACTAATCAGACCTGACTCTTACTTGGTACTTTAGTAGAGCGCTTCCTTACCTAACTACACAGCAAGTCTAAAGCTCATAGCTCAAACGCTATGGCTTAAAAGTAAAAAATGCGAAAAATCGCAGATTACGCGATCGTTGAATACGCGCGTGCAGATAAATCCGTCTACTGGGCCTAAAGAGTTAACACCTTGCTAGGCTGCATGAGCTGATGATCTGTGTGTACACAGTGATAATTGGTCTGCCAGACGCAGTTTTGCTAGTTGGAACAGCTGTTTACAATTTAATATCATCTAACTAAATTGTTTTAATCAATGATTAGCTATTATGTTTATTATTAAGTGTATGAAAGCTAAGGTAGTATATTCACATATCCACAGCTAGGTCTTGAGAAGTTCAAGATCTTTAATAAATTGATTTATCTTCGCTTTTACTTGATTATGGGTTTTTGCAGCTACTGCAATATGTATGCCATATTGGACAACAGTTTGCACAACATCTTTATAGGTTTCTGAAATGTTTTCAACATTCAGTATCGTGACACACTTTTACTTGTATCAGTTGTAGTCTGTTTTGTTCCGAGAGTATAGCTAGTAATACATAATGTTCAACTGATGTCCAGAGACCATATATCGGTTGTTCATTGGATTCTTTCATGAATTTAATTGAGGGCAGCCTTGACATATCTTGCTCTTCATGTCTTGGTTGTTTACGTCTGATTTGTTTTCTGCACTCTGATTTTATTTTGTCAGCACTTTTTGGTCTTTTTCCATTACAATTTAGACAACTACATTCATCTGTGCAGGCTTTACCATCATGTAAACAGGGACAACGGGAAGCATAAGCAGTTAATTTGAAACAATTGAATCTACCTAAATCCTTTGATTGTCTTTCACGGCCACATCGACATGACTTTGAAGCTTTTGTATCTTTATTGTTGGAGACGGGCAACTAGGCTCTTTCACAACTAAACTGTAATGACCTCGCCCAGAATGTTAGAAAGATTGGTCCATTATGAACAGTTGGCATTCGTGGTTGAATTGTATAATAAGGCCAACTCTCAATAGATGTAAAAGTAACAATTGGAACACGTAGCACATTGCTTAAACCCATGAGCATTGCATCACCCATGTTTATTGCAAACTGACTGTAGATATTTCAATGACTCTGCTTCAAAATCATCAATAGTGGTGCTCACAAAGGGCTGGTAGTCATCTTTATTAGACAACCATTCATGGACAAGAAGCTCTCTCAAATGATGAGTTAATTGGCATGAAGACATGGTATTAGTAATTCCAAGAGTTTGGAAATAATTTAGTAATGACTGACGCAACTCTCCATCACTGATAAGAAGTTGATTAATGTGCAGGGCTATAAAAGACAGTCACCATCCTCTGGCACGTCTACACATTGTACTTCAAATGCATGATTTAAGAACATTTTCTAACCTGGATTTGTGCCTAACCATGTCGCACACCACTCCTGTTTTACTATCATGTCCACATAACTTCTCCTTTAAAATACCAGAGTAGAACAGGTATGGGTCAATTCGTGACACCACTAGATGTTTGTTGCTGAGATTCTTAATGGTATTTTGGAGTTGAACGCAACTACACACAAACTTGATTATTGTAAATATGGTTTTAACAGGCAACTTTGTATTGCATTTAAGACAGTCAGTTGCAAATGCTGGTGAATCTGTGATCCTTTCAATTTTTGGCTAAATACATTGTCGTAATGGTTGAAAGTGGCTAGTTTACACATTAATGCTGTCCCTTGTAATATTCTCTGGTGGATGATACTCCTATACCTAACTTTTGAAGTGGTACATTCACAATGAAGGTACCGATGGTGCATAAGCCTCGGCGCATATCACCAGAATGTGTAACTAAACATAATGTCATTGTGCACAAGAGTACCATGAGCAATTAATTGCTCTTGTGTGTCCGAAGTCTGGCCTGTGAGACTACCAATACATCCGGTGACTTGTCTGTCTACACATAATGACACAGTGGCGCATTCAACAGTAGGCTTAATAGGCACAGGCCTACCCCTACAGAGTCGTTAACTTCTGATAAGTTGTCTGCTTGAACTTTCACGCGCATACAACTAGTTCTGCTACCCATGTAACGTTAAACCAGAGTGTGCAGGGTGGGTCTAGGGCGGGGTCTTGATTGAATGATATGCACGTGCGCCCTGGCATGACTCGACTGAACTCAACTCAGCCCGGGCTGAGACTGGACTGCACGGGTCAATTGAGTGAACGCAGAAACGCTCCAACTCTCAGTCCACTTTTAATTCATTTTTGGTTAAAAGAAGAGCTCCTGAACTTCCTGAAATGAGGTAAGTTTTAGCAGTAAGATAATCAACACTTGTGTCACCGACGGTTATCAAACTTGAATTACTTAATTATTCACCTCACCACCACCAGCCTATGAATCTGATCGTGATGAGGCTCAAGCTGTTAGTGCTGATTTAAGGCATATATCTGAAGACTCTGAGGGTACCTCAAGACTTACTGCTTCAAGCACAGCCTTAGCCACTATGCAAGTAGCTACTGATTCTGTAAATATGGGCACTTCGTTGTCAGGTTGCTCTATTTAGATAAGCAGACCTTTACCAGCTGAGAATAAGTCTGAACATGACATTGGATATATCGATATGATGCAATGCAATCGAAGTGTAAATTTCTCCCACAAGGAATGTGTGGAACTTCTTCAAAATAGTTGGAAGCCTTCACTAAACTTTGCTTTTCCCTACTGCTCATTTGCTGAGAAACAACGGAAGGTTTAATCCTGACTGGCTATCAAGGTATAGCTTTGTACGTTATTCTAAGAGTCAAGATGGTGTTCTATGTGTGTATTGTTAATTTTTTCAGCCTAATGACTCTGGTGCTTTGATAAGTTCTCCTTTAACAGATTGGAAGAACATAGGAAATTTACTTCCAAATTATGTAGGTGATATTCACACCAGCCTTCATGCAGCAGCCACAGAGCGTGCTGAAACTTTCATAAGGGTAGCTCATGGACAGCAGTCTGATATTGCTTCATTGACTAGCAGTGCAAACAGGCAGCAAATGGAAAAACTTTAGTATTTTATCAAGTATACTTGCCTGTATCAAGTTTTGTGGTCGGCAAGGGATTGCATTTCGGAACATCTATAGGTTTGAGGATGGAGTAAACCCTGGCAATTTTCGTGCGATTGTAGACTTTGGAGCTGAAACTGACACTATTTTGTCAAATCACTTGGAACATAGTCCCCAAAATGCTCGATATCTTTCATCTGGCATTCAGAATGAGTTGATCAAGGTTTGTGGGGAAACTATCCGTCAATCTCTTGTTAGTGACTGTAGACTTGCTAAATTTTTCTCAGTTTTAGCTGATGAACTACTGATGTTTCTACAATTGAGCAGCTTTCTATATCTGTGAGATTTGTTGATACTACAGGTTCTAATGTGAAACTAAGGGAAGAATTTTTGGGCTTTGTAGCTATTACTTCAACTACAGGTGAAAACATAGCTAATGTCATCTTATCCACTCTGGAGAGTTGGGGCTTGATATTAGTCTATTACGTAGACAAGGATACGATGGAGCCTCGAACATGAGTGGGAAGTTTAGAGGAGTTCAAGCAGTTGTGAGAAGCCGTCTCCCATCAGCTGTTTACTTACATTGTAGAGCTCATAGCCTTAACCTAGCAGTTGTAAATTCCTGTGACAACTCACATGTTCGTAACATGTTTGGTACTGTACAAAAGGTTGCAGTATTTTTTGGGAAATCTGCTAAACACTATGATGGGTTTAAACAAGTAGATACAAATACTACACATGGACCTACTAAGCTTCACAAGCTCTGTGAAACTAGGTGGTGTTCTAGATACGATTCATTACACACAATTAAGCTCAAATGGATAACTGTATTGGAGGCTCTTTCAATTATTGGAGACTGCAATGCTCACATTCTCCTTTGCTCTTTAAAATCATTTGAATTTATTGTCAGCCTCGTTGTTGTGGAGCACTTTCTATACTAATTCATTGTCAATTGCTCTCCAGAAAGAAGGTACAAATCTCTTAGCTGCCGCAAGAGCATCCCTTAAGTGTATCCAAGGAGGTAGAATTGAGACATGTTTCTCTGGATTGTATGCTGAAATCATATCTCTTGCCCAAGAAGCAGGTGTTAATGAGGTAATTCCCAGGAGAGATGGCACGCAAACACATAGGGATAACATTCCAGCTAGTACTCCAGAGCAATATTGGCAAATTACGGTCTTTTATGCTTTCCTTGATCATTTGCAAGATGAGCTTCAAACCCGACTTATTAATCATGATCTTGAAGACAGGCTTCTTATTGAGAAATTGTTACCACAGACTGTTAAAGGATTGGATGATACAAGGCTAACTGAAATATCAATAAGGCTTATTGATACATATGCTTTGGATTTGCCAGATCCTTCACATTTAATGCATGAAATGAAACGGTGGAAGAACATGTGTGTTCAGAGAGCTGACCAGACTGTAGATGAAGCTCTTGTATGTGCAAATGAAAACTTCTACCCAAATATTCACACCTTACTGAAGTTACTTTTAGTTTTACCAATATCTGTTGCAACACCAGAAAGAACTTTTAGCTCACTTCGTATTTTAAAGACATGGCTAAGGTCTACTATGGCCAAAGAGAGACTTAGTGGCTTGGGTCTCATGTACATTCACCGAAACATTCCATTAGATAGCAAACATGTTCTTGATAAGTGGTATAATTTGTGTAATAAATTAAGTTTTGAATCATCATGAATCATATTATTAAGTGTATTGTGTATTATGTGTATCATTGTTGTGACAGACATTGTTTTATTATTTCAAACTTACATGTGAATCTATTATTATTGTCTCCCAAATGTCCAGAATATGCCATAAAATTGCATCTCAGAGCATGAAATTTTCTGGGGGAGCATGCCTCCAGACCCCCCCAAGAGGGGAATGGCCTACCCCACTATATTTCCTAGAATCGCCACTGTAATGACATGATGTAGCAGTGGCATATGATACTGGAAGCCATTCAAGTAGTGATTTTGCCTAATAAACACTGCGGATGCTAATTTCACATTTATATTATAGTTTAACACTACAAGACCAATGCTGATGATTCTATAGATCTATGATGATTCAGTTAGGACTCAAATCATGCTGCACTGAGCTAGTAGTGAGACTACAAACTGATTCAGTCACTGACACCCATGAACACCGTGATTGCTGGGAGTGAATAAGCCACTATCATGTAAGTTCTACAAAGTGTTGTGTTTTAATACCCTCACTAAATTTAACTTACAAGACTCTTGCAAGCAGTTGAGTTACCTGTTCCAGCACCTGAGCCAAACACAAGCCAGAGCAGTGTCAAGCGGCACAACTCCACACTGCAGGGGGTGTAATCAATAGGTGTGGTTTCGAAGCTAAGCACTCAGAGAAGCAAAAAAGCCTCAGATCTCAGAAACTACAGCGTTTTGCAAGATGCTCAATATACCAGATAACTTCGATTAATGAACGTAAGTACTCTCCATTTCTCATGTAGAGTTGCCGTTCTTCAGATTATCTCGTAACAGACAGACGCACACACAAAACAAATACCGTAACCCTCTGTACGTGCTACACACATGCCGAGGCTTAGTTATATTATTATTGGTATTACTGAATGAAGACCTTAAGAACATAGCATTAAGTGAACTGGACCTTTTCCCTTGCTTCTTCAGATTCCACATATAAAAGAATGTGGAAAGGAGAACAATAGCTAGTTGGACACTAATGTGGTTTCCTGCAAGACAGTGGTTGAGGGAACGGTGAAGATTTACATTTCGGTTAGTTCCAAATTGAGCTGGTATATCACTTAAGCATCCTCTTTTCATGATTTTTTAGAAGTTCAATCTCTTTAATTACAGCTGGATTGAGAATTGATTATGTTCACTTCCCTTCATGAAGCTCCATTTTTGTACAATATTAAACAGAAGATTAGCAGTGGGTTCCATTCTTTTTCCCCGTTGTCACCTGTGGATCTAAAAACAATCCTGTATGCAATTGTAAAAATGAGGGTGCTTTTTACACAATGTACCTGATACTCTTTTAACTGCATGAAAGATAACTTGAAGTTGTCCAGCAAATGTGTCCATCAGTTTTTTGCGCCAAGCACAATTGTCAATGATTATCATTTTCACTTCTTTCTGTGATGTGCTTATTCTTTGGTGAAAAGAATGCAGTCCATCATTTAATGGCAGAGTAGGCTGTTTCCGACGTTAGCTGCCAGAATCTCCTTTCCTCACTTTGCATAATAAATAGTTAATCATATTGTGCAATCCATTTGTTTTCCCTCATTAGTCCCACGTACTTAGGTAGTTTGAAAGTGATCACAGGACATGTCAGGGAAAGGAAAGAACCTTGCACAAAGTCTTTTACAGTACTGAACATCATAAGAAAAATGCCCATCACAAGATCATTACATAGTTTGCTGGTCAGGGAATGTTGCAATGTCATTCTTGGTAACACCACAGAAGAAAACGTTCTATATCACACAGGCGGCGGAAGAAGAAAAACATTGGGAGGGCTAGATATACGCGCAAATACATTGTGCAATACAAAGTGGGTGGGGCTGGTCTAAATTGATAATGCGCAAAGTGGGCATACTTTTGCCAAATTTCTTTCTTGTACACAACACAAATCTAGAGAAAAATATACACAAATACACACTAAAAAACGATTTAAAAAACATGCACACTATGAAAATTTACCAAAGTACTGAAGGCGTCTCAGAGGTCACAGGCGTCTCGTCAGCAGATTTTTAATGTTAAAGTTCAACACATCACATAGTGTGTGAACTGAACTGACATAGGAAAACTAGAGGCATTGAATTGCTTAATAGCATCTGGTAGTATTTTTGGATAGACTGACAGACAATCCTTGTCGATCTCACATCTGCATGTGTCTAAAATAGACTCGGTGACTTCCCTCACAATACCATTAGCTGAATCAAGAAGTAGACGTTCAATGTCCATGACTACCTTCAAATCTTTTTGGTTAAATCTTCTGATTATCTCATCACACACACAATCTAAAACTTCAAAATATTTCTGTTTATACATCATTGCTGGTGTAGATGGATGGTATGATGGTGCACCATCATCTATTCAGCAAGGAGGCTTTCTTTTTCTTGGCAAAACAGGCTCTTCAGTGAGATTCTGAGAAGCATCTACAAAGGTTTTGTAGAAATTATCAAACTTACTCTCTTCACGTTGTGCAGGTTCTCTAGCTTCTTGAATGGTAGTGTCTTTTGACTGAAGAGTACGAGATAGTTACTCTGTTGGTGCAAAAACCACCAAACACAGTTTTAGCCCAAAAAATGTGCTAAACAACTGAAGCTGTCTGCTAAATCCTCAAGCTTTCATGGCATATTCGTCACGACCAGTTGAATGAATCTCATCCAAAGTTACAAGAAGATTCTCATAATTATCAAGAATTGCTTTGATGGCACCAGTGCGCAAAGTCCATCTTGTGGGACAGAGAGGTTTAAGGTGTCTTATAAAGTTGAGATTTCATTGCATTAAAAAGTGTGGTACGTTTAGGAGAGAACTTGATGAGCTTGACAATTTCCATTACAAGATCCAAACAATCTTGAACCAAGGTGCATGACCTAGAAACATCCTGCAGGCAAAGGTTCAAGCTATGTGCTAAACAGTGTACATAGAGTGCAGAAGGTTCCTCTTCTTTAAAATGAGCAGCAACTCCATGTAAGTGACCAGACATAACTGAGGCTCCATCATATGATTGCCCTCTACATGAATTGATGGGCAAGGTACAGCGCAACAAAACATCTTTCAATGCAGAAAATATGGTAGCAGCATCAGTTTTGGTCATTTGGACTAGACCAATAGGCTCTTCAAAAATTTCATACCTCTCATTAACCCAACGAATTGAAACACACATCTGCTCATTACGAGCAACATCAGTTGCTTCATCGGCTTGGATGGCATAAAACATACAACACTTAATCTCACACAAAATTTCACGAAGTATATTCTCACCCATTAGCTTTATTTGCTCATTTATGATGTCTTGAGAGAGATATTTCCCATCTTTTAACCATACTTCAATGTCAGCATCGTGCAAAGATCACATTTTGAGTAATTGGATCATGTTGCTTTCCTTTTCATCATGACCACAAAAAGCAAGCCCTTGTCTGGCAAGATAATGTAGTACACATGAGAGGTGTTTTTGAAGCATTTTCTGCCGCTGTTGCTGTTGCTCTTTCTTCTTTCTATTTAGAATTGCAGCAACATTCACAGTAGCCACAGATGATAAAGGGCATTTTCCCACCTAGTAAAACCAGATCTGATGAAGGAATGTTTTACTCTGCCATTACTGTATGGAAGCTGAATACCGTAAACTTTTAAGATTCTCAACAAAAGGAGATGATGCATTCCTTGTTCCACACAATGTCAACCAGGAAAACTGATCAAACCAGGAAGCACAGACTGACCTCTTTTGATTATTAATCATCTTAGATGTCTTATCCAGTACATTTCTGGTTCTGGGTTGATTAGGCTTATCACGTCCTGGCTTACAACACACAACCTCACAGGTTTGGCCTTTGTTAGTAGAATCTGATGGAGTTTGACCCCGGGGCACGTGGTCTTGAGCCCGCTCTGTGTCTGCGGTTTCATTACTTTCATCAGTTTCATTTTCTTCACTAAGACTGCTGGACTCTATAGACTATTAGTACTACTATCTAAACTTCTACTTTCTTCAACTGTGATATTCACGTCATAATCAAAAACAGGTTTTCTGAACTCTTGCCATCATATGTATAGCTGCATATGCACATGGAAATTGACCACACCTTGTTCAGTCTGCTGACAGTCACACAAGTTTGGTAGTACAAATCATTAGTAATGTATCATACTTTCTGGAAATTGTAGCTAGGGCGTACGGTTGTTTAGAGACTGAAATTTGGAGGACTAAATTTATTGGGGGGGGGCTTCAGCCCTCAAGCCTACCCGGATCCACCGCCAATGTATCAGAAAAAGAGCTTCCCTGACATGCCATATTAAAAATGGATGGATGTAAAAGTATAAATGGTAATGTAATTTTGTTTTTGAACACCTTCAACACTCGAGGGTCACATGTTGTAATGTAGTGATTATTAGAGCATTTAAATATTTGGCAAAGAAGAATAACGAACCCTCTGACTCCATACAAGCATCTTCCATGGATTGTATCTAGCCTTTCTTCCATCCTGCCAACAATATATTCTAGATTTCCTTGACAGCCCTCTTCATGACATACTCTCAACAATATCGGGATATTATTTTTCCAGGTCCCAAACAATCACATCAAGCAGGTTGTCAAAACCATCCATATATAATTCCTTGTACATCTGAAAGAAGAGGGACTGGAGGGCATGTATACAACAACTGGACTCCATGGGGTATGTTTATGCCGACTAATGATCCACACTCCACTGAGGTAAAAATACAGCACTATCAGTGCCAACATAAACAAAACAAAGCTTAACAAAAAGGATTTCATGGTTTATCTGACTGTCTTCTGGATTTGAATCGCACCACAGAAACAGAGATTACAGAGACTATGGAACACTATGGAGACAATGAGTCAGACATGCATGAATGGGATATAGAGATATAGGGAGACTGTATGAGCCCATGGAGACTATTGAGACTATGGAGAGTCAGACCATTTACTAAGTACTATGCAGTGGCGTAGCTAGAAGTAGACTGCAGGGTAGGCCCATTGGCTGCGAAGCAGCCCATGTAGGGGGGTCTGGGGGCATGCCCCCCCAGGAAATTTTGAGAAAATAGACTCTTGTAGGTGAATTTTGGTACATTTTAACCTTTTTTGAAGTCTACCAGACAAATATATTATATACAAAAAAATAAAAAACAAAACAAACAATTACAGAGAAACAAGAATTATAACAAAGATGTGCAGTTTTGTATTCGACTACCACAATAATCAAAATCCACAATCTAGCCGTCTGTTACCTGATTTTGCAAAGTCTCTTAAAACTCGCTCATGAGTTACCCTTTTCAAAAGATCTTGCTCAATAAATGGCAGTAACAATCCAGTCAGACGTTGTTGTGTCATTGTAGTTCGAAGCTTAGACTTCACCAGACTAAGTTTCGAGAAAGAACGCTCACAGCTAGCACTTGTAAAAGGAATAGTGCACAGCATTGTCAGAAGAGAGGTAAGTTCAATGTAAACATCTGTTCGTTTCTTTTCTGCTAATTGCTTTAATATTTCACAAGGGCGAGTGGTATCAATCACAGTGTCATTGATCATCAGGTTCCATTCATTTTTAAGAGCTACGATGTCAAGAGAAAAATGTGAAGCAATGCTACAAAGCTTAGAATCATCCTGTTTTGAAGATCACCAAGTAAAGTCAGACATTGTCGAGATTCTTGATTAAATCTCCTTTCAAACTCACTAATCATTATGTCCTGTACTTCATAAAAAAACTCTACACGAAATTTGTCTTCAATGCATGTTGCAAAGTGTTGATTTCCAGGCATATCATCAGAACGTTCCTTTGCCTTGGTGCATCTATTTCAATATCCATTTCTTCAGCAAGTTTTAAAGTTTGATCATAATATCATTCCTCACTTTTTTCAATGTAGCAACTGTTTTGTCTACCACTTGTAAGGTAGTAACAATGTCGATGTCTTCCTTTTGTAGATAGTCACTGATTGTTCGACACTTAGACATAAGATCCTTTAGTACAAGCCAGCAAATCAAAAATTCAAATTTAAGCATCTGATACTTCAGTCCACTAGCCTCAGATGCTACTCGGCCATTTTTCGAACTTGTCAGAACTTTATCCAGAGCAGTGACAACAGCAGAAAAGTTTTCGAACACTGCACGAATGGCATCACTTCTACATGCCCACCTAGTATCTGATAACTTCTTCATGGATTTTACAAGTGCTTTAGAGTTAACTTGGACTGTAACCTCTTCTAGCTTAGCATGGCGATGTGGACTAGCTTCAAGAAATGTGTACAAGTTTTGTAATACACCAAAAAAGTTAACGTGAGTATTCATTAGTAGAACAAGTATAAGATTAGTACAGTGAGCGTAACAGTGAGTGTAGACTGCCTTGGGTTGAACCGCTTTCACTTTAGCTTGTACACCAGCAATCACCCCTCGCATATTACTGGCACCATCGTAACACTGACCAACTAGTTTATCAGTCGTCAGACCAACTTTTGAAAGGCTTTTCAACAAAATTTGAACAAGTGTTTCAGCATCTGTGCTGCTTGTATCCTCAATATCTATCAGCCTTTCCTGAATGAAAAAATCTCCATCAACATATCGAACCACTACTGATACCTGTTCTTTGTGGTCATAATCACTAGCTTCATCCATCATCACACTAAAACAACTTGCACCATCAAATTCCTTTGTCAGTTCTTCAATCATAATATGATATATGGTAGTTATTAGTTCATTTTGAATTGTGCTTGACACATACATAGCATTCTTAGCACCCGTTTGAAAATGATCCCTTAAAACAGGGTCATAGCAAGCCAAAAGATGAGCCAATTCAACCCTTGTTATGAGAATTGCTGCCTTCTCGGTGACCACGAAAAGGGTGACCCGTCCTAGCTAAAACAAGAACAATATCAATACTTCGGTAGAGAATAAGGCGATTTCTCTCTTGTTTGTTCTTGCGAGTACTAGCCACGACTGCAGCAACATGGTCTAATTGATGGTTAATTGGAACTGTACTTTGATATTCCTTTCGACACAATGTAGCTTGCTTGTGTACAGCACTGCTCTGGTGTTTTGCAAGAACCTTTCTAGCTTCTTTCCAACGATTCGCCTGAGTTCCAGATGATGTAAAAGCGGAATCCACCCGACCAACACTACCCATGACTTTGTGGGCAAACACACGACAGTTAAAGCAAAACATCTTGTCAACTTTAGGAGAGTACTCTAGCCAGTTATGAAACTCGTACCATTTCGAACAGAAGCTTCTAGACTTTCCATTGTGGACAGTAACCTTGTACTTTGACAATTTAGGTTGATATAGTCCTTGTTTTATTCGACTATCTCTAATTTGTGGATTGACAGACAAGGGTAAGGATGGATCATCTTCTATTTCAGACATTTCAGGCACTGATGATAATTCTACTCTCGATTGAGAGCTAGAGCAACATGACACTACCACTACAGGCTCATGACTTTCACGTGAGTCCGGATCCGGGTCATGATCACTCTGACTTTCACAAGGTAAATCTGAATCTGAATCACTGCTAATAGCAGCAGGTCTTTCACTTGTAAACTCTGACTCCTTTGGCTTAAAATAAGTCAAAATAGTATTCTGTTTGTTCATACTGAACTATGCTAAATTAGTATTATGCTGGTTGCATGACTAGACCAGTACTATACTGGACTTACAGCTTCCGATCAGCTGATCACTAACCTCAAAATATAACGCACGTGCGCACACGCGCGCATGCTTCACATGATCAAAATGCTCGACAGCGCAGCGCAGCGTACAGGTAGGGCACGGGCCCTCCCAGGCCCCTCCCTAAAATCGCCACTGATGCAGCGCTCAAGCCAGCTTCAATCTGGATCAAAGCCAGCTTGGTATTGCATGTAAACGCGCACAAGTGGCTTGGATCCGGATTGATCCAATCCACATCCGGCACGTGGATTGAAGCCAGATTGAATCCGGATTCGAACCAAACTGGTTCACGTGTAAACAGTCCAAACAGGATTGGAANCTTTTAGTGCTAGGCGCTCAGTTTTTGCAGAGTTATTCGCGTGAATATTTGTATTGCGCTAATGGGCCATCCGTGCCATTCCTGTGTACCCAGTACTACCGTACTGGGAATTACATTTCTAATGTTTTTTCTACTTGGAAGACATCGACATTGTTACTGCCTTACAAGTGGTAGACACAACAGTTGCTACATTGAAAAAAATGAGGAATGACAAAACTTTCAAGGAGTATTATGATCAAGCTTTAAAACTTGCTGAAGAAATGGATATTGAAATAGATGCACCAAGGCAAAGGAAAGTCAGTCGACGTTCTGATGATATGCCTGGAAATCAACATGCATTGAAGACAAATTTCGTGTAGAGTTTTTTTATGAAGTACTGGACATAATGATTAGTGAGTTTGAAAGGAGATTTATTCAAGAATCTTGACAATATCTGACTTTACTTGGTGATCTTCAAAACAGAAAACTTCATGATGATTCTAAGCTTTGTAGCATTGCTTCACATTTTTCTCTTGACATCGTAGCTCTTAAAAATGAATGGAACCTGATGATCAATGACATTGTGATTGATACCACTCGCCCTTGTGAAATATTAAAACAATTAGCAGAAAAGAAACGAACAGATGTTTACATTGAACTTACCTCTCTTCTGACAATGCTGTGCACTATTCCTTTTACAAGTGCTAGCTGTGAGCGTTCTTTCTCGAAACTTAGTCTGGTGAAGTCTAAGCTTCGAATTACAATGACACAACAACGTCTGACTGGATCATTTATTGAGCAAGATCTTTTGAAAAGGGTAACTCATGAGCGAGTTTTAAGAGACTTTGCAAAATCAGGTAACAGACGGCTAGATTTTGGATTTTGATTATTGTGGTAGTCGAATACAAAACTGTGCACATCTTTGTTATAATTCTTGTTTCTCTGTAATTGTTTGTTTTGTTTTTTAGTTTTTTTTGTATATAATATATTTGTCTGGTGGATATCAAAAAAGGTTAAAATGCACCAAAATTCACCTACAAGAGTCTATTTTCTCAAAATTTCCTGGGGGGGCATGCCCCCAGACCCCCCTACATGGGCTGCTTCGCAGCCAATGGACCTACCCTGCAGTCTACTTCTAGCTACTCCACTGTCTGATGGTATGCAATGTTGAAGGAGAGAGCATTGTACGCCAATATCTTTACAATTGGCTATAATAGCTCCACTTTTAATGTTGAACACTATCCCAATGTCACACATCTTGGGGGGTGCTTGCAGTCCTGTAAGCAAAATGAATTCATACGTGTATTTCCATTAAATTGTGAGAAGTGCCAATGTACCAACCGACTTCAATTTAGGTTTTATCTGAACAAGGGCATTCTTCTCAGAACAGACCTGTACTCCTATCTCATGACTTGTTGCAGCATGTACAACAGGCTCACTTTGTGGTTCCATAAAGGTGCCTTCATGTTCAGTATGAAGTAGCTCTGATAAAACCTGTATACAGGAGTCATACAAAGCGACATGCACATGCACTGTTAATCATCAAGTTTGTTAATTCAGTATAGTCCTAGCAACATACTCGTGATCTTTCCTGCTTTTCATAAGCTGTCGTTATCTTCTTTGGCTTGCTTGAAATATCTTGATCATCTGAGGAAGACATAGTCGTAGTGCTTGAATTCCTCTTCCGAGAAGAACTAGCTGATGCAACTGCCAAGGTAGTTTGACTGCTTGAACACACAGCTGGTCTCTCAAACAGTGTAGGCACAGCATCTGGCTTCAAAGTTTTAGCAGTAGATAGTCCCACACTTGCTGCTACAGATGAATAAGGAACAAAGCAGCTCTCCATGAAGTGCTGACTGCACAAAACACTATGTTCACTTGGTCCAGGCCATCCAGCTCTAGTTCTCTGAACTTGTTTCACCCACTGTTGTTTTAAAATGGGGTCTCTAGGAAACTTGTGTAGACTTACATTATCGCTGTAAGTGTTGGAGCAGCCAGCTGCAACGCAGCTTTTTACCATGACACAACAAATTCAATACTCTTCAGTCAACTGTAGCTGTGATTTTGCGTTTGTCGTTCCCCCCGTGACGTCACGTCCAGGCCCCACCCTTTCAGGAAAAGTAAATTAATACTCGTTTTCAGTGCTAGTGCATGTAAAAAGAGGGCGCTTTTGACTAATTTAGATCCATTCAATTATTATTTTAACAACTTTTTACTGTGTAACTGATCCAAAAGAAAATTTAGAAAGAATAAAAAAAAATTTTTTTTTTCATTGCAGCCCCCCTTTAATTATTTCCAGTATGGTAGTACTGGGTACACAGGAATGGCACCATTAGCGCAATACAAATATTCACGCGAATAACTCTACAAAAACTGAGCGCTTAGCACTAAAAGGCTCCTAAAGCTACTATTCTGCTCTTTCTGTTTCTAATGAGCCCAAAAACATGGCCTAAAAACATCGCTAAAGTAACAAACACAAATATGCCAAACCTCCAATTTTCTCCATCTTCTTCTTATTCTTCTTCTTCATCTTCTTTTTTTATCTTGGCTCAACTTTTCTCAGAGACTATTCACTTTTAGAAGCTGATTCTTGAACGGATGAACTTGGTTTCTTCTGGTACAGTCGCTTTTGCCATCGGTTTTTAGCGCCTCTCATTGAGTAGCTAGATACAAGGCGAAATGCGCCTCCTCCATATGGCTGCCATTAATTTCTACACTCATGCATATTTCATTAGCTTCTAGACAATTCAAATTGACGACCCTTTCCACACACAAAACTGTGCGTTATTTGGAATTAAATGCACTGAAGCGGAACTATTTGTTTGCTCTTTTTAAGAGATAAATCAGGACCTTGACTATCATAACATATAGAAAGACAAGTAAATCTTATGATACAGCTCCTGCCTCCAAATGACTGAGATGTGTGTTTCACTTCAGTATCATTTAAGCAGGCTACACAACAAGTTGTGACTTCAAGTACTAGCTCAGCAGCCCGCCGCTGGCTCAGTGAGTCTGGCTTGCCAGACTACTAGCTCAGTAGCTAGCTACTCAAATATAATTTGTAGAATTATGCAAAAATGAGAACAAACAAGTAAAAAAAACATTGGAAATGTAATGAATGGCTAAATCGTAAAAAGAACGCAAACAAGATGGAATGGCTGGTTAAAGTGTGTAAGGAATTCTTCCTGTGGGCAAAATGAGAGACTCAATAAGGAGATTGTTAAATGCAGCCCATACAGGAAGAATTCTGCACACACTCTCAACAGCCATTCCATCTTGTTTGCGTTCTTTTTACGATTTAGCCATTCATGTGTCTCATTACATTTCCAATGTTTTTTTTTTACTTGTATATACTAAGTAGTTAAGTATGTCTCAAATTTTAAGGAAGTTAAGGACATAATTAAAGGTTTACCCCTTCGTGTTTTAACTATAGTTGGTGACTGGAAGACCAAACTTAATAACCATCGTATTTTTATTGTACTGGATATAAATTGTGAAAATGAAAATAAAATAACACTTGTGGGCGTGGCTACAGACAAAAATACATACTTTTGTAAATGCAGAACTGAATGTTTATTTGAAGAGGCATTTTTTCCCCTTATCTAGTACATCTTAACCATAGATCTGCCTGGAAACTGGGATACTCATCATTAATTAGTGAGAAATAATCAATATGCATATATAATTAGGTGTGCAATATTTAGAACTAGGCCTATTTCTCCCTGTTTCTACCTAATAAAGTTTGTAAGACCAAGTTTTCAAGCAGATTCAAAATCTTGAAGATAAAAATTCTGACAAAATATGACATTGTGAAAATAAATATCCAGCTCTGCATCTTAGCATTAAGGTCTTACAAAGGGAACATCATCCTGTCCCACTCCTGAGTGTCACACGACATTCACACTTGAAAATATTTTCAATCATTGGTCAAACAATCAATGGATGTAAGGTTTTGGTGAATATAACAAATTCCTGAAGAGATATCCAAACTACAAATTGTACAATTTTAAAAGTTGAGGCAGCCTTAACTACACTGAGAATTTTATATACACATTTATTGAGGGAAACAATACGCACACTAAGAACATGCCTTAACTACCCGGAGTTAGAGTGTGTAAGGAATTCTTCCTGTGGGCAAAATGATAAGGAGACTGTTAAATGCAGCCCATACAAGAAGAATTCTGCGCACACTCTAACAGCCATTCCATCTTGTTTGCGTTCTTTTTACGATTTAGCCATTCCTGTGTCTCATAACATTTCCAATGTTTTTTTTTATTTTGACTATAATTATAGTGATAATTCAATAATTATTACAATAATAGTAATAATAAATTCATTGGGTAGCCTAATCCCATAATTATGTTAATTTTATTATTGTGATGATCAATTTTTATAGATGATCTTTCTCAATGCCATCAAAACTCGACATCTGTAGAGTAAACAACTTCAACCAAGTCCTCCTCCAATTCCATTTCGGCTAAGTCTTCTCCTGCTGAGTCTTCCTCCAAATCCCCTTCAACCAAGTCTTCCTTTAAGTACACTTTATCTGAGTCTTCTCCTGCTGAATCTTCCTCCAAGTCCACTTTGGTGAGTCTTCTCCCGCTAAGTCTTCCTCCAAGTCAACTTCGGCTGAGTCTTCCTCCAACTCCACTTCAACCAAATCCTCCTCCAAGTCCACTTCAACCAAGTCCTTCTCCAAGTTCATTTCAACCAAGTCTTTCTCCAAATCCACTTTGGCTGAGTCTTCCTCCAAATGGCCGAGTCTTCATTCAACCCATCACTACTGCGTATACTCATTCCCGTCGAGTAGTGAAATGAAAAGAATTAACTCACGTAATAACAAATTCCTCATGGTTTGATGCTATCATGACATACTGTTATGTAGTTATTGCCAAAGCATAATAGTGCATTACATATGTATTCATGCATGATTAAAATCGATTGTTATGAGGATTATAAATAATAATCATATAATTAATTTTTGCATGCAGCTACATAAAATAGCATAACCTAAGATCATTTAGTAAGATATATTCCCAGTACGGTAGTACTGGTTACATAGGAATGGCACAGATCCCCCTTTAGCGTAATCATTATTATTATTATCTCATCACACACGCCACCAAGAGGCGCAACAAGGTAGGGGGGGGGGGACAAAAACAAACATCGAGAATAAAAATTATAATGAAGAGAGCTTAGCTTTTTATATAGTCCTATGTGCAACAGGTGACCATCCACTTCAAAACCTGTACTCAATGTTCAAACATTGAGATCACTGCTGTCAGTTGACCCTGGACCAACTTTCACATTATGAGGACTAAACTTAATTGAAGACCAACTGAATGACCTGTCTCCACGATCGACACAAATTCCAGGTACTTCATTCTTCTCAAGGTAGAAGACAGGGGGTGAGATGTCAGAAGGACTGAGCTCAGATTCAGCAACAATCAATTCAGGACTATGCTGGCAGAGTGTAAGATCCACTGAATCGAAGGGTTGAGGATGAGATGAATACTCTGCATCATCAAACATCTCAGAATCAACCTTGCATATAACAGACTCAACAGTGGGTACTTGTCCATCATCACACTGATGGCGGGCAACATTAGGAGGTACCAGTACAGCAGCTAACTCAGTCTGCTCAGGCATGTTGGCATCACTCATGGACTTCAATTTCCTGTTGTTCTTTCTCCTTAGCCTTCTCTTCTTTGACTTACTAATATTACTAGCTTGCTTGGCCACAACTGCCACAGAGGAGGGCTTGTTTGGCCAAAGCAGAGAAACAGAGGCAGAGTTTCTGATGTTCCATGAGGCCTCATTAAGTTGTACTTCTGCCACTTGTATTGACACAAGGGCTGACAATGGGAGGCCGAGCTTGCTCCAAGCACCCCATCCACTACAACCACAGAGATCTTCTCACTATCAGGAGCCGCCATCTTGACCACCAAATTTTTTTTATACAAATATTACCCCGAATAACTCTGCAAAAACTGGGCGCTTGGCTCTAAAAGGCTTCTTAAGTCTATTTCTCTTACAAGTGAAAAAAACATTGAAAATGTAAAGAGACATAGGAATGGCCAAATCGTAAAAAAGAAAGCAAACAAGATGGAATGGCTGTTTGAGTGTGTGCAGAATCATTCCTGTGTGGGCTGCATGCAGTACTCTCTTCCCATGTTGGGTCCCTCATGTTGCCCATAGGAATAATTCTTTACACACNACTATGACATAATGGATTAGAGACTTACGGAGACGGTATAAGACCATAGAATTGAGACTCAGTACATGAATGAATTAGAAACAGAGGGAAACTGTATGGACCACAGGATATATAGTACATGAATGGATTAGAGACAGAGGGAGACCGTATGAGACATTGGAGACTAAAGAGACCATGGAGAACACAGGAACACATTTTGTGTTCTCTGCTCAAAGCCAATCAGATTGCTTACATGAAGTCATGTGACGATAATGTCACATGACAAAACGTTGATTGTGGAAGTCGTGAAAAACTGTTACTTGTAAACTGAACAGTCTGCAGAATTTTTGTTTGGGTGTATAAAAGTTTTGAAACCTGTTGAAACTCGAACAACGTGCCATTGACATCGCTGAAGCTAGCGCTTTCATCTCTGATAAGAATTTCGTTGTTACTAAGGCATGAGCTACAGAAAATTCAATAGGTAGGGTTAGCGTGACATTTTGATTTAAAGCACTCGATCTATTTGGCGAAGATTACTTACTGGTTATTTTTTTCTCAAGGTAAAATGTTCACTATAATGTCTCCTGCTTGGACACAAAAAACTGTTGAAACTTGCTCGGGAAAATGCTGTAAGATCGGTAATAAATTTTTGAGGTTAGGCTGCATGTGAATCATAATGAAGTTACGAATAATTACGTTCCAAATCTTCACTAAAAGTGTGCAAGTTTTTCTAGACCCCCATTTTTCGCTGGGTGGAAAAGGCGGGGTCTAGGACCTGGACTAGACTAGCTTATGCCTTAGTAACAACATGATTCTTATCTGTTTCATTCAGAGATGAAAGCGCTAGCTTCAGTGATGTCAATGGCACGTTGTTCGAGTTTCAACAGGTTTCAAAACTTTTATACAAACACGCAAAAATTTTGCAGACTGTTCAGTTTACAAGTAACAGTTTTTCGCGACTTCCACATTCAACGTTCTGTCATGTGACATAGTTACACTACTTCATATAAGCAATCTGATTGGCTCTGCCTGTTTTGAGTAGGGCGGAAAAGGCGGGGTCTAGGACTAGACTAGTTCTGTCCTATCCTGTCGTTCTCTGTGTTCAGTTCTTCAGTAGGAGAGTTATCTTTAGCTAACAAGACACAAATATAATGGACATAAATCATGTTTAACCTGGGGATTCAGAGATGAAAGTGCTAGCTTCAGCGATGTCAATGGCCGTTGTTAGAGTTTCAACAGGTTTCAAAACTTTTATAAACACACGCAAAAATTCTGCAGATTTTTCAGTTTACAAGTATAACAGTTTTTTGCGACTTCCACAATTAACGTTGTCATGTGACATTATATTATTCTTTTTTGCCTCCACTAAAAGGAGTTCTAGTACACAGAAATGATTGTAGTAAAAGCACTAGCTGCAATTTAATTATAATATTCATTTTAATAGTCACATGACTTCATGTAAGTAATCTGATTGGCTCTGCCTGATTTTGAGCAGAGAACACAAAATGTGCGCCAGTTTTTCTAGACCCCCATTTTTCGCTGGGCGGAAAAGGCGGGGTCTAGGACTAGACTAGTTCTGTCCTGCCCTGTCATTCTCTGTGTTCAGTTCTTCAGTAGGGAAGTTATCTTTAGCTAACAAGACACAAATATAATGTACATAAATCATGTTCAACCTGGCAGTGGGGGTTCAGAGTTTTAGCTGTCTAAAGGCATGTACTGTAGCTAGGCCCGCCACTGTTGGCAAGTTCTCTGCTCAGTATAGAGACTAAATTCCACTGATATTGTAAACAATTATTCAAAACAAAACAAACAAGTACAAAAAACATTAGAAATGTAATGCAAACATAGGAATGGTCAAATCATAAAAAAGTGAGCAAACAAGATAGGAATGCATGGTTGTCAGATTGAGCAAGTTCATTCCTGTGTCTACAATGTCATTAAGCTCAGTTGGGATATGAACATAGGTGACACAGTCAAATGAACTCGCTCAATCTGACAACCATGCATTCCTATCCTGTTTGCTCACTTTTTTACGATTTGACCATTCCCATGTTTACATTACATTTCTAATGTTTTTTGTACTTGTTATTCTAGACATCTGCAATAAGCAGATATAGTTCGAGTTACCTAGACCTAAAAATAGCTGCATAAGAAAGTATTGGCAATGCCTACCTATGCACACACTTAATTGTGACGACTATTTCCAAGTGATGTTGCTGTGAAAATCTAAGTCCAAAAAGTGTACGTCAGATAAAAAATCGCTTACTGTAGAGGCAGAGGTATATGGTAAACCATTTGTTTCAAAATTGCACTAAACTTCTTTAGCATAAAAATAAGTATACCTGCACTAAATAAAAGTTTACACGCGAGTTTACCTGCGCTAAATGAAATTTAACGAACGCTAAAATAATAGTACACTCTGCGCCTGCTATTGTTTCACGCCCCTAAACTCGTCAAACTACTCACGCGTATCCTACGTATATTTGCTTATTCTGTTGTGTTGTTAGCATGCGCATAGCCCACACCAAAACACATGACTATTGAAACGTGTGGTGTTGAAAATTAGAAAGGGAAGAGGAGACTGAAAATGGCCTCGAGCGGCGGTGAAGCAGATGATAATGAAAATAGTTTTATTTGGCTTAATATACTTGCTAATTGGTCAAGTGAACGTTTGAAGATATGTTTAAGTTAGTGGTATAACTGAGATCTACAGTAACCTGGAAATAATAAGTCAGTTGCAGTACAATGTCATAAATTATTCCGTTAGACCACTTAAGTAGAATTTTTTGCATTTCCCATAAATTATCTATGTTACTACGTATGAGCATAATTTCATTACTTGGTGTTTCTAACGTAAGCACCATCTTTTATATTATCTTCAAGCGTTCACTTGACAAATTAGCAAGCAAATTAAGCTGTAAAAACTTACCTTTTCAGATAATATTATGAATTTCCTACACTTTCTTCAATAATCCCAGCTGTTCGAAGAGCAGCTTTTAGGTCAGGATTTTCTTCATCATTTGCTTCATCACTGCTTGCATGAAGCTATCTAAGTTTCTAAGTTTCAACACTACAAGTTTCAATTGTAATTGTTATTGTAAAAGAGGAGCCATTGTGAATGCAACAATGACAACAATAATAATTACAAGTAAAAAAAAACATTGGAAATGTAATGATACATAGGAATGGCCAAATCGTAAAAAGAAAGCAAACAAGATGGAATGGCTGTTTGAGCGTGTGCAGAATTCTTCCTGTGTGGGCTGCATGTAGTACTCTCTTCCAATGTTGAGTCCCTCATGTTGCCCATAGGAATAATTCTTTACACACTCTGCCAGCCATTCCATCTTGTTTGCTTTCTTTTACGATTTGGCCATTCCTATGTATCATTACATTTCCAATGTTTTTTTTACTTGTTTGCTCTCATTTTTTCATAATTCTATGAATCACATTTGAGCTCGAGTTTGTGTGTATATATACGGTAGTTACTTGTACTCTATATATCAGCATGAATATTATAGCTTGTATAATCTACTGGTATGCTATCAGTAAAGTGAAGCATCTCAGCACCGGAGGCTGGAGTGTATCTAACAAAATTTACTAGCTTTACTCATCTTCTTATAATGACAACAACATAATAAGTGTAACATTAAAGTAGTCTATTCACCTCCTAAATATTGAAGACTGAAAGATTACAGAGAGCTCAGCACAACCAGAAATCTTCAGGTAAAGCAGGCAGGCAGCGAATATTCAGATTCCAAATAACGCACACTTATATCTGGAAAAGGGTCGTCAATTTGAAATTTTCTAGTAGCTAATGAATTATGCATGAGCGTAGAAATGAATGGCTGCCATACGGAGAAGGCGCTTTTCGCCGTGTATCTAGCCACCTAACGAGAGACACAGAAAAACGATACCAAAAGCACATGAAGACAAAGATACCAAGTTTATTCGTTCAAGAATCAGCTTCTGAAAGTGAACAGTCTTTGAGAAAAGTTGAGCCATGATAGAAGAAGAAGAAGAAGAAGAAGATGGAGAAAATTAGAGGTTTGGCATATTTTAGTTTGGTACTTTAGCGATGGTTTTAGGCCATGTTTTTGGGCTTATTGGAAAGAGAATGAGCTAAATAGTAGCTTGAGAAGCCTTTTAGTGGCAAGCGCTCAGTTTTTGCAGAGTTATTCGCGTGAATATTTGTATTGCGCTAATGGGCCATCCGTGCCATTCCTATGTACCCAGTACTACCGTACTGGGAATGCAGGCGCTGCGCATGTACAAAAATTAAACATATGAAGTTTTTAATGTACGGAATATTTTCAACCCAAAAATATCTCAAACTACTGTATTATAAATTTTCGAGGAGTAATATTTTCGTGGACTGATGACTATTGCAAAACTTTGCGATTTTATTTTCGAGGATGGAGCAGCCCTGCCCCATATATTGCAATACAATGGTGTATAATTCGCAGGTAAGCTATGTATGGATTGATAGTGATCCACGAAAACAGTGAAATTTATACTCCTCGAAAATTTATATTTGCATAGATGTGTGTGTGTGTGTGATTGGGTAATGGATGAGAGTTCGAGTCCCACCATGGGTAGCTGCCAATTTATTGACCCTTAACTCTTTAGGGCCGGTAGACGGATTTATCCGCACGCGCGTATTCAACGATCGCGTAATCTGCGATTTTTCGCATTTTTTTATTTTAAGCCATAGCGTTTGAGCTATGAGCTTTAGACTTGCTGTGCAGTTAGGTAAGGAAGCGCTCTACTAAAATACCAAGTAAGAGTCATGTCTGATTAGTGGGAGGGGAGATATAGGCTTTAGAGTTCAAAGGTCGCGATCGCGGCGAGATCGTGACCTTTGGTTTTAACTCATGTTTTTTTTCTTAGTGCTTTGCAGGAGAAGCTTGACGCTAGCTATGGAGGTGCAGGGAGGCTTAGGCTATACCTGCATACAAGCACTTTTGCAGTGCTGCTCTTCAAGCTGGAAAAAAAGCCTAAAGTATGCAGGTCGTTTGGCGAACTTTGACCCCTTCCGTTTTTGCAAGATTTTAAAGTTAATAAAAGCAAATTTAGAACTAATTTGATATAGCCATGGCTTAGTACAACCATAGCTAAGCTCAACTAGCTTCAAAAGAGAGTGACTAAGGCTAAAGCAAGAACAAAAATGTACAAAAACCTAGGTTAATTAAATATTCATAAAATCTAATTAAGTATGCATAATAAATTTAGGCCCTAAAGAGTTAATTGTACCTGGTTGCATTGAGAGAGAGCGCTCTTTATTAATTTCCTAGCCTTGTTCTCAGGCTCCTTGCCTACCTTTAACGTAAGGAAATAGGGACTCTATTTCATTGCCTATCGACAACTGACGAGTTGGTGTTGGCTAGGCAGAAGAGTACGTGTTGTTCTGCCTAGTTGTGCTGTTCGCAAAATTAGGACTAAATTTCAATTTTCGAAATATACTAGGTTTAAATATCCACCAGTATCATCATAAATGTATTATTGTAATAATGAATGAATCAAGAATTATCAGTGTCAAGCAATATTTAACTAATTAAGACAAGCTGAAGCGACTCTTATGGCTCTTGATAGCAGTGACTTTGTCCGGCTTGTCATACTGACTACTCAAGGGTTTAGGTATCTCCTGATACTGAGCTTGATGTTTAAGCTTACATAGTATCTTTGTCTCTTGCACAAGCATATCTATAATCTGAATTAACACAATTAAATAATAACTGCAAAACAAACAGTCTTGCCAGAACTTACCATATGTTGAGTCTACTATTACTTTCCGAACTATATATCCACCTTTATATCATAACGTTCTTCTCCTTTCTTAGTAACAGCTTGCTTTCGTCCAGAGTTCTCATTAAAGGGTAGTGCTGCCAGAGCTAACCTATAATTAGATATATACATCCGGCAAGTTTAATTTGTTCTAATTAGGATTTTTAATTGTACTTATTAAATTAAATTACACAATCATGATTGTACCTGCAATTCATCCCCTGATGTGACAATGCTACATATTTTGGTGCAAAATGTATCACCACACTGTGAAATGCTTCCAGTGAAGATGTCTGTTGTACAGGGGAAAGTCTAGCAACATCTTTAGATATGCGTTTGTTGGTCACCAATGAAGAGAGCTTCTCACTTGCCTTGGTATCTATTATAATTGATCAAAGTCTTGGAGTGATTCAATATAAATAGAGATGATTGTACAATAAATTAATGTTATATACTCACGTCTTTTGAACCACATCTTGTTTTATCTAGACCACAGAGTCTCCATTTTTGGACTTGTGTTTGTGCACATTGTGAACGTGGTTGTCCAAGGACAGCCACTTGGCCTTTATGAGTTCACCATCAGCATTTGGTGTTGAGGCAACACTCCAATATAAGTGATTAATTATACTCTTTAGCCAGTGTCCAATCAATTTACAGTCTTTTACTTTGGCAGCAGCTTCCAGCTTTTTTCGTAAACCTATATTTAAATGGTATAAAAGATCAAGCAATGATTCTATATGAACATGACAAGTAGTAACTGTCTTGCAATGTTCGTTGGATTGAATTTCATACCTTTTGCAACATGCCACACATGGTAGAAGTGAGTGATTTCTGGATAGCTCTCCCGTAGCCATTTGTTAATTTGCTTATGGCGATCAGTTACAAGAACATTAATTGATAAACCTTGCTGCTTCAGAAAAGTCAAAACTCTATGTAACCCCTCCTTTTCCATGTGGTAACTACCACCAACCTCATTGCTCTAATTAAATGGATATAAACACAATGTTCAAGTATAGGTGTTATTTCGTGTTTAATTTTAACGGTACACAATCTGTAGTCGACCACTTTGTTACATGTCATTTCCACCACGGTGTAAGAACTATATTTTGCGCAGTGCCCAGGACTGTCTGCTCTACCGTCCCCTGACAGTATCAGCTTCTTGTTATTCTTCTTGAAGCTTAAAATGAGTGAAAGTTGTTCTTTATTCCCATACAGTAGACACAGCTGGTTGAAGGTACATTCTCTGATGGCAAAAATATGTACGTAAGCTGATGGTAAAACAGTGTAATGTTTGAAAAATCCTCAATGCTTTAGTTGGCAGTGCGCCTGCATATAGTATGGCATCTGATGTGAGCAGATTTCCTTCTGGTACACGTCCAATGAAAGATTGACTGTCCCATATAAACTTATTCTGACACTTTTGAGTCACACGGATGAAAGAGCCAACAGTGACTTTTGTAACATCTACAGTACGACTCAAACAAAACCTACACACTGAAAATAGGAGCAAAAGAGCTGACTCAAAAATGTGACCGAATTTTGGAAAACCGACTACTTCGAGCAAGAGTTTTTTTTGTAGTAATCGGCGGTTTTAGCGTAATACGCGACACGCGCGCGAAAATAATTTTTTTGCACCAAATGGGAGGGGCATACCTTGGCTAGCTGCAGACGTGATTTTACGGGTGGGGCTGCTTCTATTGCTGAGATATGAGCGTTTGAATGCAGCTATGTCAGCCATGGCTAGCTTCTCTCCCGTTAGTACACGGGATGTGTTGCCATGTTCATTGATTAATTATTCTGATAAGTACATGACGCAGCTGCCGCTATGCATCTCATTATAATAATGCATATTTAATTTGCAACAAAAAACAATACATTGTTCATGAACTAAACACTTCTAGCAGAAAGAAATCTCCCTCAGATGATCAGAAGACACCCTACAGTGTTGCAGAATTGCTGTGGCTAAGCCAGGAGATGTTTATCTGTGCATGATAATGAATGAATGTTGTGTACATTGTGTATTATAAATTTGCAATGAAATCTGTGGGGGTTAGAAGCTAAGCGCTTATGATTATGGGTAATAAATATTAGCTAGACTATTTTCTACTGTTAGAATAGGTAAAGATACATGCATTTATTATTGGGCGCTTATTTCTGCGCCATTTATAGCCTAGTTATTCTAGTTACAGCCCACCCGCTATATTATTCTACTTAATAGACTTACTTACCTCGCTGGTGAATCCTCCTGGAAGGTTCCCTGGTCTTCTGTGTCTTTGAAAAGGCTCCTAAAGTAAGTTTTAACTAGCACTTCAACTAACTTCATGCATATTCTGATACAACATGAAAATTGTACCACAAACATAAAATCGTAACACGGATAGTATACGGATTTTGTGTACTCGCACTTAGTAACGTATTCGATTACAATTTTAGCGAGTAAAATTGGAATGAATGGTCGTTATATTTGAGCTCATATCTCCAAAACTATAGCGCCTAGCTGCTTCAAATTTGGAAAATAGCTAGGTGCAATGACGTTGCAATCGCTATCTCAAAATTCGCGGATTGCTCGAAGTGGTCGGTTTTCCAAAATTCGGTCACAAATAAGAAAGCAAGCTAGAGAAGTTTGTGACATTGGGACTGAATCTGATGGACGTGTTGAGCCAGTATTAGAGTCAGACCTGCACATTTAATGTTTATAACTCTCAAGATTAGGTTAATTATTACCTTGATGTTATCTTACTGTGATGTATCTTCATGCGAGGGGGCATAGTCTGATGTCTAAATAAAGATTCTGACTGGGATGTGTCTGATGGCAGTGGCAATTTTAGGGAGGGGCCTGGGAGGGCCTGTGCCCTCCCTGTACGCTGCGCTGCGCTGTCGAGCATTTTGATCATGTGAAGCATGCGCGTGCGCACGTGCGTTATATTTTGAGGTTAGTGATCAGCTGATCGGAAGCTGTCAGTCCAGTATAGTACTGGTCTAGTCATGCAACCAGCATAATACTAACTTAGCATAGTTCAGTATGAACAAACAGAATACTATTTTGACTTATTTTAAGCCTAAGGAGTCAGAGTTTACAAGTGAAAGACCTGCTGCTATTAGCAGTGATTCAGATTCAGATTTACCTCGTGAAAGTCAGAGTGATCATAACCCAGATCCGGATCCGGACATGGATGACTCACGTGAAAGTCATGAGCCTGCAGTGGTAGTGTCATGTGGCTCTAGCTCTCAACCGAGAGTAGAATCATCATCAGTGCCTGAAGTGTCTGAAACAGAAGATGATCCATCCTTACCTTTGTCTGTCAATCCACAAATTAGAGATAGTCGAATAAAACAAGGACCATATCAACCTAAATTGTCAAAGTACAATGTTACTGTCCACAATGGAAAGTCTAGAAGCTTCTGTTCGAAATGGTACGAGTTTCATAACTGGCTAGAGTACTCCTAAAGTTGACAAGATGTTTTGCTTTAACTGTTGTGTGTTTGCCCACAAAGTCATGGGTAGTGTTGGTCGGGTGAATTCCGCTTTTATATCATCTGGAACTCAGGCGAATCATTGGGAAGAAGCTAGAAAGGTTCTTGCAAAACACCAGAGCAGTGCTGTACACAAGCAAGCTACATTGTGTCGAAAGGAATATCAAAGTACAGTTCCAATTAACCATCAGTTAGACCATGTTGCTGCAGTGGTGGCTAGTACTCGCAAGAACAAACAAGAGAGAAATCGCCTTATTCTCTACCGAATTATTGATATTGTTCTTGTTTTAGCTAGGACGGGTCACCCTTTTCGTGGTCACCGAGAAGGCAGCAATTCTCATAACAAGGGTCTCTTTCTTGAATTGGCTCATCTTTTGGCTTGCTACGACCCTGTTTTAAGGAATCATTTTCAAACGGGTGCTAAGAATGCTATGTATGTGTCAAGCACAATTCAAAATGAACTAATAACTACCATATATCATATTATGATTGAAGAACTGACAAAGGAATTTGATGGTGCAAGTTGTTTTAGTGTGATGATGGATGAAGCTAGTGATTATGGCCACAGAGAACAGGTATCAGTAGTGGTTCGATATCTCAGGTGGGTTAAGGAAAGACAACCTCATTAACTTCCTTAATATGCGTAATCAACATATCTTAAAAACCAATTATGCTATCACTATGGGTAACGCACTGCAACATTCTTTTATGTGTTCTTAACATGCATGTCCAATCAGATCAGTCATGTGACCAATCATCAGTGAATAATTAGCATTTCATGAATAATTAATTAGGCGGTGTTGCTATGGTAACCAAACTTTGTCAACGGTATCGCCTCAACTAATACTAAAGTTTCACATTTCTTTCCATGGTGAGAAATACTATTCTTTCCATTTCATGCACACCAGGTCTTAGCATATTTTGGGTTATTTCTTGCCATGGAAACGCAATTTCCAAACTTTGAAGATGTGAGTTTTTAGTATTAGTAGAGACGATATCACTGACAAAGTTTGCAACAGCACAGGCCACCGCCTAATTAATTATTCATGATGTATGGCAGCCATTAAATTCTACACTCATGAATAATTCATTAGCTATTTAAAAATCAAATTGGCGACCCTTTCCACATATACAAGTGTGCGTTATTTAGAATTATATTTCGTGATTCTACTACTGCATCTACTGGATAGCTATTATTTGCTTTAGAAAATTTGCTAGGGTAAATACAAATATTAATTATTCAGAAAAAAAATAGAACAAACAAGTAGAAAAAACATTAGAAATGTAATTAGAACATAGGAATGGCCAAATCGTAAAAAGTAAACAAACAAGATAGGAATGGTCAGATTGAGTGAAGAGTTCATTCCTGGTATGTCATTGAGCTGGGGATATGAACATAACTGAGACACACAAAATGAACTCTTCTCTCAATCTGACCACCATTCCTATCTTGTTTGCTTACTTTTTACGATTTGGCCATTCCTATGTTCTCACAAGTAAAAAAAACATTGGAAATGTAATGAGACACAGGAATGGCTAAATCGTAAAAAGAACGCAAACAAGATGGAATGGCTGGTTAAAGTGTGCAGAATTCTTCCTGTATGGGCTGCATTTAACAATCTCCTTATTGAGTCTCTCATTT